>JAXGGA010009143.1:0-52881 GCA_038373865.1 Uloborus plumipes | reverse complement strand
AACCAAATTCGAGGTCCTTATGTCAAAAAAAAACATAACGATATATGAAAAAACTTTTTTTGTAATATTTATTATTTTTAAAAAAGGTTTCATTAATTTTTTTGTAGTTTTTTTCATTCAGTACCTTTTCAGATTTAATTCTCAAAATTAGCATTTTTTCTCCAAAATGCCAAGTTTGACAAATTATATAAAAAAAATGTCTTCAAATGTTTTACACTACTTCTGGGAATAGTCCTATAAGATATCTATTCAAGGGAAAAAAGTAAAGAGTGAGTCTTAAATTCCTTCTATCCGTATTTTTATGCCAAAAATGTAAAATTCCACACAAAAAATCTTATTTTTGAGCCAATTTTGCTCAAATTTGTTACTAATTATCAGAAAAATAAATAGTATAGAAATTTAGATCATTTTCTGTTCAATCAAGTGGTTTTTAAGTCATTTTGATATTTTGATATATTTATAAATAAAAAAGTTATAAGCATCTTCAAAAAGTACTCTTTTCATGAAAAGTCACTTCCGCAGCTGCTGAAAAGTGGTTGCAAAAAAAAAAAAAATCTGAAGGTTTAAAATTTTTTAAACCATTGTTTCATGCTCCCAATACAACAGTTAATTAACAGACAAAAAGTTTTCAAAATCAAAAATAGTTAGCAACATGGTCTGTATGATCTCACATGGATTGACCCCATGCAGTCTTAAAAATTTTATTTTTCCTTATTTGAGTATTTTGTTTAAAATTAAGCAGCTTATGACAAATATATATAAGATGTAAAAATATACACAAGGAGTTTTTTTATTATTTTCAAATACATCTTGTTTTGACTCAACAGTAGTATTTTTCTTTATTTAATTGTTTGAGTTTTATTTTATTGTTCTCGTCCACCTGTTTACATGAATGATGATGTTACACGGAGTAACTTAACTTCGTTGCAACATGACCTCCTGCTTCATAATTTGTTGCATAGCTTTCTTGTAATCACTGCAAATACGTTCACTGACGTGCTGTGCACAATAGATATATCTGCAACAGAACTGAATGAGAAAGTACTTTTAAAGTTTAACGCCTACATATACTTGATTCAGATCCTACTTTTATGATTTTTTAAAAAAATATTTCCCATTTACAAATGACTAAAATTATTGTATTTAGGTAAATTATGTTTCAAAGAACCACCTTAACCCTTTATGCTACGAAGGACTCAGAATTTCCGCTTATATTAATTTAGTATTTGGAGTCCTAAATGGCTGGAATCATGCTGAAGCTTTTGAGTAACACTCCTTGTACTTTGTTGAGAGGTTGACAGATGATACATGCGATCAGAAATTTTTCTTGTTGGCCCTTAGGCTCAGGGGGCCCTAAACCCTACTGATTTTCAAAATTTCTTTACTCGATATATATGTTGCTTAATGTATTTTCAACTAAAAAACCAAAAACTAGCTGTTGTGGCCGTCACGAAACTTTCTTCTATAACTATCTTATGAATTCCGGTTACAAAATAAAATACGTACTCGCCCGAATAATTGCAGACAGCTCCAATTTTCTAATTATCGTAATAACCCTGCAACTGCAGAATCAATGAGCGAAATTGGAAATCATTGCAAAAGCCTTGTTTAGATTAATTGCAAACATTTTATTTGTTAGTAAAAAGAAATTGGCAACAGTTAAAAAATTCAAGTCATTGAAAGTTTTCAGATGTTTTGATAATAAAATAGCGTGAAAGCGATTTTTTAATGAATTAATTTTTCTCATTGTTGACTAAGCGCAAAAATCTCCCCACCCTCCCCCTGGGGCGATTGGTGCCAAAATTTAATCGATGCTTGCTTCCATATTGGGTTAGTGTTATTCCAAATTTCATTCAAATCGCAGCAATATTTCTCGAGATACAGTAGGTGCAATGAAAAAATAAGCACTTTTGATTGCTCCACCCCCCTTTGAGATATTGACACACAAATTGAATCAGCTCTTGTACTCTTTAACGTCTACTTGAGTTCCAATGTTTGGTCGATTTCGTTCATTACTTCTTGATATATAGCAGTTACATTAAATAAGAAGAACGCTCGATTGCTCCACCCCCTTTGAGATATTGACACACAAATTGAATCAGCCCCTGTACTCATAGAGCCTACCTATGGACCAATTTTCGTTTGATTCCGCCGGTTACTTCCTGAGATATAGCAATCACCCACTCGCCGAACACGTGCGATTGCTCCACCCTCTAGGAGGAATTCGCTAAAAAAAAGTCAGGTGCACAAGTTCACATGGTGGTACCTATGTGCAAAATTTTTGTTCGATTTTATGCAGTAGTTTTTGCTATAGCGCGGCCACAAAAACTGGTCACACATATTCAGACTCACACAGACACATAGACAGACATTTTCCAAAAATGATCGAAATGGACTCAGCGCATCTCAAAACGTGCAAATCCGTCAAAATTCGACATTCGAAAATTGTCACGAATCCAATACTGTCCTATATATTAGGTATAGAAGAAAGTAAAAAGGTATAAAAGTTCATTGTTAAATTAATTTGGGACATAAAGGATTAAGATAAAAAACTGTAATTGTGATAAAACGGTGCAGATACGACTTATATGCTTAGCATAGAAGTAAAGTAATGTCTGTAGTTATTCCCGATGAAAGAGATAAGTGAGAAATCTTGCCTGAATCATGAAAATTATTCTAAACACTAATTTAGAAATTTGCATTAAGATTGCCAGTCAACAGGGAAGATGGTTTTGAAAATGATTAACGAGTGTTAGATAACAATTCAATTCTTAGCACAAAGACTAATCATTGTAAGCAGGCTCAAAGGCATGTGGAAAAGATCTTAGGATTCTTTATGTATAGGTTTCCGAAGTAGGTTTGCTTTGCAACTATGACGTTTTGTAACACTTTAAGACGCCTATCCCATGGGAATATGAAGATTAGAAATTTAATTCTTCACATTAAGTTTGGG
Organism: Uloborus plumipes; assembly: GCA_038373865.1. Lineage (NCBI taxonomy): Eukaryota > Metazoa > Arthropoda > Arachnida > Araneae > Uloboridae > Uloborus > Uloborus plumipes. The sequence goes on along the minus strand of JAXGGA010009143.1, from coordinate 49,928 downwards.
TTACTCTTTTAGCTACTAATTTCACCAATGTATTATTTGCAGTTAATATCAACCGTGCATTTGATATAACCTGTGAGCATTATTGCGGTTGGGAACAACAAATGTAATTGTTTTTGCACTGCAATGACGTATCGGAATTACAACGTAGCATGTGTATAATTTAGCATTAAGGAAAACTTTTAATTAGGAGTAAATATTCATAATATACCTGCTAACATTTCAAGTAATCCGGTTAATGATTGCGATAATTTGCTGGCATCTCATTTATACTTGCTATTTAGGGAAAAACAGGATTTTTTAGTATTCCTCAACGTGCAATCAAACGCAAGCTCTGTACATCATAGCTATCATTGGAGAAAATGCTGAAGACTGAAGTCTCCGGGAAAAAAAACAGTAGAGTTAGAAAGTAATATACTTGGATATACAAAGCAATATATTTGGAAAGTAAGGATATTCAGATATAAAAGAAATATAGGATTAATATTGTGATTGGTCATATGGGGTAAGCATGCGAAAGAATAACAATTGGTATAATGAAGCTAATCATTGCTTGAGGCTATAAAACATGAAATTTATGGAGAGGAAATAGGATAAAAAATTGGAAAGCTAGAAAAACTAATAAACTCAAGCTGGGAATACAATTAAAAAAAAAAAATAAAAAAGAAAGCGGAGTGTTATAAAACTGATTTGGTTAAGAAAATAGTTAAATAAGAGCTATAGAATACATAACTTTTCAAAATAGTTTTGTATAAGCATAAAATAGAGAACATTTTTATTGCGAAACTATTTTGTTTTTTGCATATCCCACCAATTAATTGTAAAAGCATGTAAAATGCAAACATACTAATGAAAATAACAAACTTAATTTATGAGTACTTTTCTAGTACTATTCAATCCATCACACACATTAAAGAGCTTTCCCAGATACATTTGTACTTAAACCTCCTTTCAGTAGAAAATTCTTTCCGAAAAATGGAATAAAATCAGACAATTCCGTGAAGACTCGGAAATATCATTCCAGGATGTGAAAACTGATTCCCAGACAGACCCTGCAATCTGAAATTATGTGAAATATTTATCACGAAAGGAAGTCACTTGGAAAATGGTAGAATTCACCATTACATTCCTTGGATGGCTTGCTTCTGTGGGACGAAAGTCGCAGATAAGAACAGTGGATCTTCTTTTTGTCTCTTTACTGAGGGTTGATAGGTAGGCAAACGGTAAAACGTGCTTCATCCATAAATTTCATTGAAACCAATTCCATAAATCTCTTCTTATCACTTCGGAACCATGATACTTTGCTCAGTCTTCGCTCTGTTCTATTTCTTTTCCATCAGAAGTCATTCATTTTTGAGTTACAAGAGCGCATTGTTATATAGGCTAAAATTCTTTTCAAAATAGTTTTTGCCCTAATGACAGAAAAATATTTTTTAGAGGAAACTATGTATAGTAAGACGGAAAGCATTCAAATTCTTATGTATTAAATCAAGAGTTTTTTTTTTCTTCCAAACATTAACACCTCAAAAATTAACCTTGAAACATTTCCTCGAAAATTGTCGCTTGAAGTCGCAATTTTCTTTTTTTTTTTTCATTTTTTTTATTTGACTTTGACTCAAGTTTTGTGACTTAGAACAAAGTTGCATGAAGCCCAAACATATACAAACCCAATTATTGTGATGAAATAAGATATGATTATTGTAAAAAAGTATAAAAACGATACTCATATTTCAATTTTAGAGGGGAGACTCACTTACTCCAGTGGCAAATTTACCCGCACCAACCCTGCTTAAAATTGCTTTTTAGAAGAAAACAGTAAATATAAAATTGTTTTTTAGTAGATAACAATAAAAGAATCAGATTTAAAATGCACAGCATTCACTTTATTTTTTAAATTTCATTTTTCATCTATTAAAAAAAACACGTTTTAATAACTAAAAAGCAGAGCAGACTTACAAAAATGATTCAATAATTAACATTAAACGTTGTGTACTTTATTAATGCCCTTTACCATGGAAATTTAATGCATTCTGTAAGCAAAGTAAATGAATCTTCATGACAAAAAATGTGTTTATTATTACTATAGAGTGATCAAAGTTTAATGAGAGAGACTAAAAAGAGTTTAAGCACAAAAAACAACCATTTTTTTAATTATCAAGTTCAAACAAAGAAATTTCTCAAACAGTTCTTTTCTTTCACTTTCCTTAAAAAACCATCATTAAATGATTTTTAAAAAGTAACTTCATGTAACATATTAAAGGGAAAAAAACAAAGACTTGTTTCGTTAAAGAATTCATAGTCTTTTGTTCTTAGCATAGCACTAATAAAGCAAACAAAGACGGAAAGTTTTGTATTTTAAGCAGATATTCTTTAGAACAAATACATTCACTTGTTTTCTTAAAAGAGCCAATTTGGGAATGCTTTTCTTTTATTAAAGTTACACATCCGAGGAATAAAAATCAATTTCCGGTCAAACGCGGTCCTCCCTTTGAAGAATACTAATGAAGAACAGGGGCACACATAATCTTTTCTCAGCTCACTATCTAATTAAGCATCTTAATTACCATAGTCTTAATCTGTATTTCACAGAGGAGTTTCTCTCTTTGTAACATGCTTCAGGTTTCCGCTGCGACGGCAGATTTAATCGGATATATTTGTGAGTGCTGAAGTCATTAATTCCAGAACCAGGTTAGGAGAGTTAGAGGAGGTTTTAAGGCACGTTTCTCGGGTAGGTAGTGACACAGAGTTGATATCTGGTTGAATAAAACATAAGAATGAGGAGGAACCGCTGTCTGACTAAGAAAGACAGGGTGCATTTGGTAGTGCTTTGAGTGTCGAAGCTATACCGAATTCGTTGAATAAAATAGGACATGAAAATACGCGAGAATATACAGCTGAAGAATAATGGTTGTACTGTCCATCCTTGAAAGTCGCGCCTAGCACTCGCGAACCATTCTACGTAAAAAAGGGGTGATGGGTTGTGAATGGGAACTTTCCGAAGTTTTCAATTTAAAAGTTGCATTTTTGCCATCCTTTACACACATCCAACTGAACTATGTATTTGAAATTAGTATCGTTCTACGTTGTTTTATACGGCTAAAAATGATTTTTATTATTCTTCCCTTTATTGTTATTTTACCTATCACACCTTTTCTGTTAAGATCAGAGAAGATCTGACGCATGCGTAAATACGCGGAAGGTTTTACCTAAGAAAATCAGACAGTAGCTGTGTTATAAAAATTAATTTCTGTAAATGATTTTTCCTTTCTTTTTTTTTTTCTTTTTGATTGAAAAAAAGGTAATAAAGTAAATATAATAAGACAATTTTGAATGCCCTATTAGGAAAAAATCATAGCTTTTGAAAAGAGATAACAGCTCCTTGTCAATCAGGTCTTTTAAAGAGAAAAGCCCTATTCAAATTAATTAAAAAAAACATGTGTTGTGCTGCCTCGTTTCTTTTGTCAACTGCCCTGTGTGTGTGTAGGTACATTTCTCCAATCATTTCCCAGCCCAGCACAGTGTGTGGTGGTTGACTCCTCTGGGTTCAAGAGGGAATGCTCTAATAGAGCGCTTTTTAGTAAACGATGAATTAACTGACTCCTTAACTGCAACAACTCTCGGAAATGGTCAACATAAGAACATATCGAGAGCAAAAAGTGGACTGAAAAGCAAGTTGACAACGACTATAGAGGTTCCTGTAAATGATGCCAAGTTAGAGAGGTTTGCTCTCATTGAAATTAACATTGGACCAATGTCGACTTTCTCAGGTTGTTAAGTTATCCGCGTGTCGAGTTACGGAAGCTCCACTATAATTCCTTTGATTTCGTTTTTCCTGCGTATTTTATGATTGGATTTTTGATTACAGCTTTAATACAACATTTTTTTTTGGCAACACTCACTTTACGCTTGCGCAAATTGACTAGCGTATTATAAAACCACAATCAACGTTAGATCTTTTTGCGTATAATGAAAGTTACTTGATGGTAAAATGGAACATCAGACTGACCCATCCCCCCAAAGTACTGCTTCTACTACTTTCGAATAATGTGAGTAGTGTAAAGTTTGTCAAATCTCCAATTTCGTCTCGTCAGTAGACCTTTATCAATCGTCTCTTTGCAATGACTTGACGCTGTCAGTTTTCGTCACATGTCAATCGTTCTAACTCCATGTGTGGTTTCCGAATACGCTGATCATTTTGTGCAAGGAAACAATGGATGTTGCCATTCATAAAACATCGAAATTAGTTCTCTGTAACCATAATCGCTGCGTCGTTCAAAATCATCCCAGTCTCGAAAGGATGACTTCAAATAACTATGTCTAAAATTGTGACTCGATTGGTTCAGTGGGTAGGCCCCTAGGGAAGTATGTAGAAAAAATTTCTTTTGGATCATCTTGTATTGCGTAATAATTTAAGAATTACCTATTACAATAAATGCTGAAAAATACAGTACTTAAAAAATAGCAAATGAATCAAAGACTACAGTAAACTCTCGATTATCAGTGGAGCGGATTATAAATGAGGGTCTCGGGAAAAAAACCCCACAATTAACTGATTTTTTCGAAAAAGCACGAATATAAATTTTGTTTTTTCTTGACATTTCTTACCCATACCATTTCTTACCCGGTGTACTTCATCCAATAAATTATTTTACCCAGGCGTTATCGTAAATACCACTTCTTTATAGATTTTATATGATTGAGAACGTCAAATGCAAGTATTTTTTTTATGCTGTACCTAACTGTTTGTACGGTTTGTACATATCACGTTTTAAGTGTAATGCAATTATTTTCAAGACAAAGACATTTTTTATCTACTTTACCCCTTATTACATGATTTTTTCGGATTAGCTACGATACCCGTGCCATCCAATTCCGCGGATAATCGGGAGTGCACTGTATTTACATATTTACATTCAATGGTGTAACTAGACTTTTGATAGGTTACCAAAATAATACATATTTAACAAAGATTTTTCTTCAAAACGTTATTCATTTGTTTGCATCGTGTTTTCCTCAAATTTTAGTTTTAGTTCACATGTTAATGATTTCTTCTTTCTCATGCGTTATTCAACGGTGAAAAAGTACTCTGGATTCTATTAAAGCTCCCCTCAAACCCCTCTTTCCAGATGTTTTCTATTTACCCAAAGAATTGAAAAGTATATGAATACAGGAAAAATTGAACCTCGAATATAGGAAGAGGTAGGGGAATTAAAGAGAAACTGGAACTTTTCATTCGTTTCTTAAAAGATTCAATATCGCCGTTCTCACCGAGTTTAAAAAGAAGGCTGCTGTATTCTGAAGAGGGTAAAAGGCAAGATATTTCTGGTGTAGCGCCATTGAGAAACGGCAGAAGCAAAGATTTTATCGAATCGCTTTTCCTTCTGTAAAGTTCGGAAATAGGGGGGGGGGGAGTCGGAGCTGGGATTTTCTTCCCAAAAAACGGTAAAAGTAAACCATTTCGGGAAAAACATTTTACTTTCTTCATATTTTGTATTTGAAGTCGGGCAGTCAAATAATATTGTTCGCAAAATGTTTTTAGGTTACGTTGTATTAAAGACGGTACGTGAAAATATACTTGTGTCTCAGGGCCTGTTAACATTGTGCATTTTCGTTGCGGTTTAGTTGAGTGACAATTGAAGGGCTTCGGAGATAAAGGTGTTATGTGACAAAACAGAAATTATGAGTAATTAGTTGCAGTTGTTGCAGTTCTTTTGTTTTCTGGTTTTGTCAGTAATCTGCGTATGAAATTGGTCTAATGACATCTACTTTTTATGTACCAAGTTTAATTTGCTTACCTGTATCCATTGCTTACTATTGTCCAGAGTGTTCATTTTTAAAAACATAACTTCATCCTCCTAACGTTACATGTTAAACTCCTCCATCCTCCAAGCCCTTCAATTATTAGTGTAAGCCCTTTAATTATTAGTGTTTAGAGTGATAGTGCGCTATAAAAATGCGAAGTGATTTCAAAAGGCATTCATATGCTGACCCTTGTTGATTTCCTACCAATTTCAATGACTTACAGTGGTGCTCAAATTACGGCCTGCGGACTACATCCGTTCCGCAAAGCTGATCCATGCGATCCGTTGTTTTGTTCAATGACACAAATCGTAAAGTTCTAGAATTGATAATATCACAAATTCGGAGTTAAATATTTGGAAATTGGTTTTGTAAAACATGCCATTAATGAAATAAGCATCAAGTAATAATAACAACAATTACTGATGGGCATTTTTTTCTTGTTGTTCCTTTTTTTTCCACGTTTTAAAAAAATAATAAAATATTTCGAAATGTTTATATGTTCTGGTCCGCGAAAAGGAGTTTCTTAACAATGATAACGGAGTGGGCAACCATTTTAAGCAGGAGCCTGTTATTAGGGAACATAATGAGAAGATATTTTCTCTGATTTCTTAATAATTGGTTGCAAACTATTGACTTGAATTTAATCGGGACTTTTAGACGCATGCGTCACTTGACATGACATTTTTCTTCAAGATAGATCCAGTGCAGAGTCGGGCCAAGTAGCTTGTAACAAATAAATTATTTGTTTTGTATTACAGTTTTACCTTGCAATAAGAAATTTCTCTGACGAAAACAACAGAATGCAAAATAGCAATTGAGGGTTTAACACACCAACAATGATGCAATGAAAGAAATGGTCTTTGTTAATTTCACATGAATTCTCAGCTTCTGTTTGTACAAAATACATTTATTGTGCAGTCTAATTTTTAATTAAAGTGAAAAGTGTCGTCAAATTAAAACGAAACAAACTTTAACGCAAAATTTTTTTAACTGTTTAAAAATTTTAAGTTATCTTGCAAAATAATTGTATTTGTAAACTTATTGATAAGACTTTATGAATTGAAATATTTTCAGTTAGCTTGGAAAACCCAACGTTAAAAAAATAAAACGGTGAAACCCTAAAGGCTTTCAGTAAATAAAATTAAGTTGAGGATTAAGTTTTATAATAAAATTTTGAAGCTACAAAAGTAAAACATTGAATTACGCAATGTCTGGAATTAGCAAGGAATTAATATTTTGTCATTATTTGCTCTTTTTTTGGCAAAAGATGCTTATTTAATTCCTAAAAGTTCATCTCTTGTTTTTTGTCTGTAAATATATTTTTTAAATATTTTTGGTTGTCTTAGTAAATGCTTTTAACCAATCCTTTTTTATAATTTAGTTTCCAAATAAAAATTATAATTGTTTGTTTTCAAAATATGCTCTTCAATTTTATCAATTAAATTTTTATCTTTGTTTTTTTTTTTTTTTTTTTGAATGGAAATTTTATGAACTAGAACCGATACGAATTTGTAACATTGTAAGCCAAAATTAACCAATTTATCTACTTAAACGCTCACCTCACAGAAAAAATAAATGTTCTGTTACTTTAGTAGTTACTGAAAAGCTTTTAGAGATTTTTTTTTTTGAGAAGGTTAATTATTAACAAAGCGTTACGTAATTTTTGTGGAAAACTAACCTTTTTCCCCAAAGTTTTTTTTTGCAAAAAATACTGCAGTAACTCCAAGAAAAGACACTACATCTAAGACGAAAATACTCTTGTCAAAGTACTAGTGCATTAAATTTTCCGTATTTTTATATCTGGGAGATAGTGCTTTTATGCGGAGTAAAAAAAGTGATCATCATATTTTCTCTTTCAGAATGTTTTTCGGGAGTTAGAAAAAGTTTATTGAATTTACCGTCACGTCTTCAACAGAAGGCCAAAGATTTCTACTCCAAACGAAGGTTATGGTTGCAGTTTCAAAAAGACGGTAGAAAAGAAGAGCAAAAAATAGACAAACTACCAGACAAAGTAATTTTTCCGGCGATTCGGAAAAGTAGCAATTTTGGCAAAGATTGAAACTTGATTTGCTTGGGATGTACGTTGGGCGTAAACTTTGTAGCAGATAAGTGGCAACACTTGGATTACGTGAGGATCAAGTAGCAGGAAATAGAATGCAATCAAAAATGTTTGGCGGTCTAAGTTCATTTCTTAAACTTTTCTTTTTCTTAGAAATTGAAGGAATTATTTTGACTTCAAATTCGAAATGTACATTTAGACATATCATAAAACTTTTTGATGCTTCTTTTTCTTCTTTAAACATTACATTAAGTATTTACGTTTTCGTTTTTTGTTTCTGATTATGTTTTAGCCAAATATAAATATCGATACTAAGCTGTGTTAATATTTATGTATATTTTACCAAACTTCGAGTGCATTTTATTTGTAAAAAAAATCTTTTTCTTTTCCAGGATTAAAACAAAGAAACACAATGTTTCTCCTTTTGTTTTATGCAAATTTGAACGTGGTAAGAGTTTTGAGCTCTTTTCAAATCCAACGCGTTTTACAATGATTGTATTTTGCTTTTTTACTTGGTTTTATTGAAAAAATATTCAGTATGTACTGTTTTGTATGTTGTATTCAATATTAATAAACTGAATTATCTTAACAAATTCTCTTTAGTGTTCAACCTTAAATATATCAATATGAAATTAAATGTTGATTTCCAAGTTATGCTGTACGCTTTTTTTATGCAAAAAAAAAAAAAAAAACGATATTGTCGCTTTACTAACTGAACTTCTAATACTTGCTTCTTAATATTAATAGCAACAGATATACTAGATTTTTAAACACTGTTCCAACAAGTGTATTTTGCCTTAAGTTTTATATTAGAATAAAAACTGTGATTAGAGTATGACGCAACTGATTGTCAAATTAATGACAAGATTGAACATATTTCTATGATCCGAAAAATGTATGTTATAAGTGCAGCAGTAAACATTTGTTTTTTTTTTTTTAATTAAAATGATGAATCATATTAATTTACAGAATGATTTGGTAATCTTTTAAAATTAAGAATTTTTGTCTGAAAATAGATGGTACCTAAAAGAACGTAAACTTTTATTTTGTTCCTTTTAGTAGAAAATCCTGCAACGCAATAATTTTAAACGAGAATAAAATTTAAATAACATTTTATGAAATGCAACAACGTTTCAACTTCATCTGCACTAAACCACAGACGCTGAAAAAAAAATTAGAAAAAAATCGTTTTTATAACTATAGAAGAAAAAAAAAATCTTAGTTAAAAAAATATTACATTGTTCTCCCACTGATTTTCGAGAAAAGTATTTTCCTTTTAATTTGCTTATATATTTATCAATAAATTATTTTAAACAAAATTTTACAGCAAGAATGAAACTGAAGATTTTAAAAAATCGCGACCTTTCATCAGGTGTATGAACAGTAAAATTCATTAAGTGAATAATGAAGTAAATAAAATAATAAAACTGAAAGATAGAAAGAGATACAGAATTTAATGACGGGAGAAAAAAAATCTAAATTTTGTAGCACGATAAAAATAACTACAAAAGTAATATAAAAATGCAATAAAAAGGAGTATTCAACATGACTATTTTACTTTGAATCAAGTACTAAAATAAATATATTAACATTGTTAAAAAATAAACGCTTCCTTCATTAAAATAAAAGTTTTGTTCAATATAGAAGAAAATATGTAAGAGTTGACTTCCTTAGCATAATTAGTAAATAAGTCAGATGGATAAAAACATAATTACTGTGCAAAATAAAAAAAATAATAACAATAAATAAAAAAATAATAAAAAATAATAGCAATTAATTTTAATCTAATGCTGTGCTTTATCTAACTACGTAAAAATTCAATGATCAAACTAATGAGCATAAAAATAAACTACTGGAAAAAGTATCATTTTCTAAAAATATGAACTCGTATGCTATTTTAATGTGATTAATTGATCTGCTACATTCATTTTCATTTCCAGAAAACTATTTTTATCTGACAGTCGTTATTCATAGAAATTCAATTTCTTCGTTAAAGCAAACCTTTTTTCCCATTGTTCAACATTTAATGACGACATTTTTTTTTCAATTTATAAGACCTAAGAATTTCTTTAGCAATCATTTACGAACCAAATGTTACGCTTATTTTCGTGCTCGTTTGATTTCCGTTTAGAGAAAGGCAGCTTTAAAACCAACCTTAAAAAGTGTTTTTAGTTAGCTTCAATTAAGAAATAAATATCTTTTAAGCTACCGTAAGTATTAAAATAACTTCCAGTTAACTTGGATATTTTTATTTAATGTAACATTTTACTTTAAAAAACATTTAAAATAACGAAGTAAATAATTGTGAAATATTTATTTAAAATATTTTTAATGTTGGTAGAAAAAGGGTTTATTATGTTAAAAATAGTTTGAAGCCTATAACACACAAAAAAAGGAAGAAAGAAAGAAAGGACATAGCGTTTGAGCAATGCCCCCTCTTGAACTCATCACACAAAAATTTCGGAGCTTGTACAGTTTCCTCTTTTTACTTCTTCAGTTTTAGAAAAAAGTTTTCTATTGAAGTCAAATATACTTTTTGAGTTTATTCAGGGTAGCATTATTTGATAAAGAAAGAAGTTTCTTGGTAACTTTTTTTTCTTTTGAAAAAGTAGGTCGTTTATTGTTTCGGCCGAAAAAGAAACCAATGGGTTGAAGATAAATTGCGGAGATGTAGAGAAAAAGCCTACATGTTAATGGAAAAAACATTACGAAGTTATTTGGAAGCAAATTTCATTCTCCCCTTCTGATCTGGAAGCGATCCAGAAAAGTGCAAAGAAAAATGAACGGAAAATAATCAACCGCAAGGATTTGAAAAGAACTTCTTATGACACTGCAAAGAATGGTTCATCTTTTCTCTTTGCTTTTTCAGAACGTCTTTCAATTTATTTTAGGTACCCGGGCTTTTTCAAGAAAATGCATACATCAATACTCTAACTTTGCTAGCGTTTTCTGCATTTGTCCCTATTAAAAGGAGAAAGAGCAATTTAAACTAAATTAATACAATGAAATCTTTTTTTCTATTCTTTTCGTACATAACATACTTGAGAAGTGGAAGACTTTTCCCTCGCACCAGGAGCAATAAAATTTAATTGGAAAACCTCGTTTGAAAAGAAGTGAAGTGAAAAATTAAATTGTCATTATTCAGTAAAACTAAAATTGTCACTTTGTTATTACGTGCGGTAGATTTATTTAAACATTAGTTTTATTCTCCTTCCAGATAATTATTGGTTTTACAATTGAAGGAAAGATAAATTAATGTGGTAACTCCTTCATCATGTAGTAAGAAAAAAAAAGAGGGGAGGGGGTGATTTGACAATTATTTAAGGAATATGATTTTATTTTAAAGGTTTTAAATAATCTATTATTTGTGGTAATTTAGATATCCATAAAACACAAATTATGGATATTATAAGATATTGAATTTGAGCTGAAGGATTACTAGAAGGCATTTTTCAAATAAAAATGTCCTTTTCAATAAGTTAGTTAATTGGATGTATTCCATTAAAGCTGTTTATAATTCATATCAAGAGCATACTTTTCTTCATGATAACCTATAAAATGTTGAAGAATCATTTTACTTTCATATAAGAAAGTCTAAATCGTTGCTTCAGTAAAACAATTAAAATATCTAAGTTGTATATGCAATCATATGTGTATTTTTAGCATATACATTAAAATGCAAATAAATCTAATAATAAAGTTAGATCTTTCACTTTTTTTTAACGTATGTTATTGGTGACTCAAATGCGGGAGCTGACATAGTCTAAAACAAGGTCTGCTCATTTTGAACTCAATAAAATTTTATTGAAATATCTTACTATATGCTTTAGGTATATGATAAAGATGTGATATAAAAGTTTTTTTAAGTATTTTACTTAAGCGCTATTGGTTATTTACGTGGCATACATGATTTTTTAAAAGAAAATATGTTACAAATTAAATTTTATCAGTAGAATATACTAATGTGTGAAAAAATCCATGCGTGAAAATATCCATTAACATAACTTTAAGTAAGAAGTCCCAGAAAAACATATTTCTACATAATTTTTTGTGTTTCAATTTCTAATGATTAGGACCTTTTAAATAAAAAGCTAATCGACAAAGCTGAGCTCTATAGATCAAAGCTCGAGTTAATAAAGAATAGTTGGTAGATATCATGCGTATCATGGATCCTTGATGATGTAGCAAGGGGAAATAGATGTGTGTGGGGCGGAGGGGGGGATTTAACAGTTATTTATGGAATATGATTTTATTAAAAAAATTAAATAAGGAATTATTTGTGGTAATTTGGACATTCATAAAACACAAATAAAGAACGTTATAAGATATTGAATTTGGGTTGAAATGATTACTAGAAAGGCATTTTTTAAATAAAACTTTTATTTATTCTTTTTTCATTAACTTAATAGGCTGAACTTCATTAAAGTTGTTTATAATTCATATAAAATGATCGAGAACACACCTTTTCCCCATGATAATCTATATAAGGTTTAAGATTTATTTCACTTACATTTAAGAAAAAAATCAAAATCGTTACGTTATTTAAAAAATTAAAATATCTAAGTTGTTGTTTCGAATGCATTAGTTTATACCCAATTAGGATATTTTTTAATTTGAAAACTTATTTAAAGGTATACACGTAATATGCGGAGATAAAAGAGCAAAAAAAAAAAGCATTGCTTAAAAAATAAAAATCATGTTCATTAAACAGATCTGGTGAAGAAGCAATTTTATTTTCAGAATAATAGCATTGAATGTAGAAATCTGTTAGGGATCGTTTTTTGAGTTGTTTTAAGGCCTCATATGCGTTTTAGATGAATGGATCTTGCTATAAAGTGAGATAAAATAAGATAAAGTATATGTTTAATAAAAGTTGCGTTGCAGATATTTTGGGATTAGCTTGCACTTCTAGAGGTAGAAGCATTATTTACAGTTCATAATGACGAGAGGGTTAAATATTTTGCTTCCGAAGTATTTGAAGAAAATAATAGTTTTCATAAAATCTTCTTAGCTTAAACATATATGATACGCTTTTAACTTCGTAGAAAATCAAGTTAAGCTACAAGCATGGCCAAGACAAACCAGTTTGTATATTTACTTGTTTAAACACTCGTGTCAGGAAAGGATATTTCCTTGAATGATTATCAGTTAATTAAACTTCGGCTAAAAGTTTATTTATTAAATACTTTTCAATAGTAATTATTTCACTATGCTGTTGATGAAATAATTAACAGTTACATAAGTTTAGACCACTTCGTTAATATGCATCTTGTGTTATTCTAACTTTTTACAAAGCACGTTTTGAATGAAGAAAAAAATAGAAAAACGAGAGAGAAAAGAGTTAAATGTGTGCAAGAAAGCTCGTCACAAGGGCAAGAAAACAGTTAACCCCATTACGTTGCTCAAAGGAACATATGTAAGTTATACACTATTATTTCTGTCTCTTTGTCTTTAGATAAGAAATACTCCCCAAAATTTTCAAGCACTAAATGAATACATTATAAGGGATCCTAGAACTTTTCTTATTCAACTTTAGTTAAAATTTTATTAATTAACAACAATACTTATTTAACTTTTCAACAATACTTATTTAACTATGTTGTTGACATTAAAATTTTATAGTTACATAATTTTAGATCATTTGGTTAAAATGTATCTTGTGTAATTTCAATTTTCTTCGTAAAACATCTTGAATGTAAAAAAAAAAATGAAAAACGATATTAAAAAAGCTAAATCTATGCAAGAAAACTCGTCACAGGTGCAAGCATACCACATTACATTGCCCAAAGCAAGATATATAAGCAATGCCATATTCTCTCCTTCTCTTTGTCTTTAGATAAGAAATACTCCCTAAACTTGTCAAAAACTAAATCAAAATATTATAAGGGCTCCTTGAACTTTTCTAACTCAACTTGAGCCTAAAAATGTATATTTAAAAAAATATTTTTCAACAAAACTTATTTAGTTATGTTGTTAACAATAAAATTACACATTTGCATAAGTTTAGATCCCTTGGTCAATATGTATCTTGTGAAATTTAATTTTTTTCGAAGAACATGTTGAATTTAAAAAAAATGAAAAACGGCATTAAAAAAATTAAATGAGCGCAAGAAATCTTGTCAAAAGTGCAAGCATACCACATTACGTTGCTCAAAGCAACACATGTAAGCAATACCCCATTCTTTCCCTCTCTTTGTCTTTAGATAAGAAATACTCCCTAAACTTTTCAAAAACTAAATCAAAATATCATAAGGGCTCCTAAAACTTTTTAAACTCAACTTGAGCCTAAAAGTTTATTTATAAAATATTTTTCAGCAATACCTACTTAATTATGTTGTTGAAAAAAATATTATATAGTTACATACATCTAGACCACTTCGTTAATATGTATCTTGTGTAATTTCAATTTTTTTTCGTAGATAGTCTTGAATAAAAAAGTAAAAAACTATATTAGAAAAGTTAAATGTGTGTGAGGAAGCTTGTCACAAGTGCAAGCATACCACATTATGTTGCTCAAAGCAACATATGTAAGCAATACCCTATTCTTTCCCTCTCTTTGTCTTTAGATAAGAAATACTCCCTAAACTTTTCAAAAACTAAATTAAAATATTATAAGGGCTCCTAGAACTTTTCAAAAATTCGAGAACAAAGAACCGAGGCGAAAAAAATGATGGGAAAAAAAGAGAGAGAGAACATGGAAGCCTTTTCCGCCTCCGAGTTTGTCTCTGAGCTTTAATGAACGCGGGAAAAGTGGAGAACTTTTGGAGGAGAGCCGTCAAGATCACTTCAGCTCGCTCTCCCCTCTCAGCTCACCCCCCATTCTTCGCGCTTCAGAACTATTCAGGAATTCTCAATAAATCCACTCGCCTCCAGACAATGGAGTGCTCTGGGCCTTCCCTTTGACGTTGAAGGGAACTGCCAAACACGAGGCATGTGCATCTGCTTTCTCCTCAATGCCCGGAGTTTTGTCGTGCCCCATATAAAGAGCCCGGACTCGGGTTCTTAATTGCGAAGCTGGAATCCCGAATTCCTTGCGATCTCATTATTAATATTCCACCTCCGGGCGTTTATGTGATGAAATTAATGACGAGCGAATGGTTTTCGATTTGTTCGCTTGTTTAGTAATGGATGGGGGGACTTTTTTTTTTCTTTTTCGTCGTGACATTGCTCAAAGATTAAAGCAGCCTCTGAATAAAAGAACTCGAGTTTTTAGCACCAAAGAATGCAATATCATTCTTTTTGTGTGATTTTTTTCCCATAAATAAAAAGGTGATCTCAAGGCTTCGTAATGGAATTTACTTTTCATCGATAATATTTTCATAAATAGTACTTTAGAATTTAAATGCATGACGTTTTCCAGTGATTTTGTCATATTAGCTTTTAAGTTTTCTTTCTATGTTCTTCAGTTCTAAAATTTGCTAAATTTTTTTCCAGTTAACTTTATGCATGACTATAAATTATAAGTTACTCACTTTGAACATGTTAAACATAAGATTTGCGAAAAATCAGAAATTTGTGTCAATACTGAGATTTTCGATCTACTTGTCTCCTCTTTTGGGCCATTTCACCGTCACGTGCGTAAAAGTCAGACGCGAAAATTCACGAGAATTGCTACAGATCTTAATATTTTAAGTAAACAGAGGTAAACAAATATTTTAACGTTTACATTTGATGCAAAGAAACTCTCGGCACAGTTATGTTTTCATCAAACATTTTTGCTAACTAAAATTTAATTTTTTTTGTATATTTGTCACTTACGAAACATGCGAAGTCAAGCATGTATATGAAACATGTCTCATTTATTGAGAAAAAAATATTTAAATGGTTGAAAAATAGATATAGGGTAATTTCACGAAAAATAGCCATTTTTTCCCGCACGTGACGGTTCAAATATTTCATTAAAAAGTAATCGGCAATGACGAAGTTTTTTCTTAAATAATCACACAAACGTGTGTGATTTCCTAAGCAACAACATTTTGTTCATTATCATTTCATATTATTAATTTTAATGAAATATACGACGCGTCACGTGCGGGACAAAATTACCGTTTTCTGTGGAATGGCACTTTTAATCGACGGAATAATGTATTAGTTACCAGATTAAACCCTTACTCATTTATTTTCAGAAATAAGTTACATGGTGTGCAATAGTGTACCATTATGATAATCTTTTCCTTTTCTGTCATATTAGCCTCTAAAGCAAAGGTGGTATAATATTAAAAAATAATAATAACAGCTTTACACCACTTTTGCTCGTAACTGCTCAGCTAATAAATGCTACTTTTTCCGAAAATAAAGTAATTTTCCTTAAATGAAAGTTCAAGAAAATTAGTTATAGCATACAAATAGCACAGGTAGACGGAAACGGCACTTCTATAATAAAAATCCGATTGGAATAGTGCCCCTTTCATTCTATGCCATATGAGCCGTTGAGAGTGAAAGTGTTTAGTTAACATACACCACTTTTGCCCTCACAGTCTCATTTGCCATTATAAACCTTTTAAAGGTTTTATGTAATTAGCCAGTAGATGCGCTACATAGAAGAAAAGTATTCATTGTTTCCTTTTCGTTGTATAACCGAGGTATTTCATACCTACGCTCAGTTTGTTGACTGTGGATTTTTTGATAAGCTACGCTTTCCAGCCATAAATTTCCTATGAGGCGGATTCTATAAGTATGCCAATAACATTTTATTGAGGTTCTTTAGTTTGTGAAAGTATCCATAGTTCTGGCTTTTTTTTCTTAATAGTTTTTAATTGAGAGCATCTGTTTGAAAGATTTTTTTTTTCGTAAGCTTAAAATTTATCATTTAAATTAAATGCTATGCAATGACAGTATTAAAAAAAAGAAAAAAGTTGGGTAAAAAAAATCTTTTGAGAAAAAATTTGATGTTTACACACAAATAGGCTTTTTATTAAATACAGATAAAAAAGTATTTTCCTCGGGAGTTACCAAAAATGATATTTTTTTCAACACTAAGATTGAAAAAATATTCTCCTTCGTTGATTTTTAGAACTGTTTCTATCAACATAAAACTAAAACAGGCTTATCATGAACAAATTAAATAAGTAAATCCTTTGATCTACGCAAGCAAATATTATATGAAACAATTAAGCTTTACCGGTTGACAAAATTATTAGATGAGTTTGTTATCAATATTATTTTTGTTCCCGCTGGAATCAAGCAATGTAATAAATGTTCATTTCAGCGTTAAAAAACGTATATGCGTTCTTAAACTTAACAAATGATTTTTCCCTAGCTCTAATCATTTAATGATCAACGAAAATGGGGGAAAGATTTCTTAAAAAAATGCAAGAAAAAAAAAGTAAAAAATTAATGGATAAAGTTGCCATAATTGTTACGTGGGAACAATCTATGGAGAGTGGGGAGAATGGTGCATAAAGATTTAAAAAATGATTTTTGAAAAAGCTCCAGAATTGCGAAAAGAGTAGTTAAGGATCTCGGAAAAAGACATATTTAATTTATCTTCTGTAACTTTTTTATGTAAGGAGCAAAAAAACAGAGAAAGTACTTTGCCTAAAACTGTCACCGTATGTCTGTTGCTAAGCGCAAAGGGAAGTTAAAATTCAATTAATACAAAAGTCTTCTCGTCTTGTCCCCCATTGCGTATCATTAAAGATGAAAAGAAAGTGTTTTAAACCACTAACCAGTAGTTTTCCGTCTTCTTTTATTGAGTCAATTTTTACGATGAAAGACTGACAAAGAAATAAATTAAAGTGATTAATTCGGGATATATCTGCTGAATTTATTGGGGATTCAATTCTTGATTGCCAAGTCGAAGCTATTGAGAAACTAATTCACCATCAAGTACTTCCTGAAACCTAGTTCCTTGAGAAGCTAATGAAGATGGATTAAATGTCTTTTCTTGCTTTGTATTGGTTAACAATAAATTTTGTCTTTACTTTTCTCCATGGTACGTTGTTGTTTTCAATTTCTTTTAAAGTGTTTCAAACGTAGCAGATGTCTAACTAAAAGGTACTGAAATAGATGAAAACAGTTTTACTTTTGGATTTTCTTTTAATGAAATAAAATCTTAAGAGTTTGGCTATCTTTATAATTCAGACTATAATTTTAAAACGTATCAATTTCTGCTTGAATTTATTAATAACGTGTGGCATTTGTAGAAACTTTCCAAAATGATCTTGCACCGATTTGTTGTGATATGGTTTGTAGAGAAAATAGTATTTTTAATCATTATTTATAGTGTTACATAAACTTTAAGCAACTCTAGTTTGCCTTTAAAATTATTATTTTTTAAAATTTTATGTAGTCGAAAATTATTACAAAATAAACTGGAAGTAATATAGTAAGGCTAGAATAGTATAGCTACGAAATCACATCAATAACATCGCAACTCTAAGCGTTTATTTTTTGTTTTGAGGCATAAGTACTTCAAAAGAGTCATGTCGTCATACTGTGTGAGCCAGCTCATTTTACAGTTTTTAGGACAAAGCACTTTAACTTGAAACAAAAACTCGTACATTGATTGCGGATTAGATAAAGGGTTAACTTTAGTTCGGTTATAAACTTTTTTTCTTCTTTGTCAGAAATGAAAACTTCTTCCACACTCATAGAGAAGAAATTTACACGAGTGGCGAAAAGTATTAAAGGAAGCTGGCTCAATGTAATTATAACCAACAGTGCTTTAATTATACCTTGCAGTGCATGTGTAAAGTAAGAGATTTTTGGTTACAGTAGCTGGAAGTGGGAGCTCAAAGTATCCTGATAAATGAGTCGTTCAGAGTCGAAACCAGTTAAGTTGAATTTGTTAGTCTCGCACAGGTATTCTTCCTTACTTATCATTCAGTATTTTTATTTTATAAAATATATAATGCGATTAGTTTTGGGAAAGTTTACTTTAAAAAGAATTAGATTAAAAACAAGCTATTAGAACTGATGTTTATAATAAAACCAACTGATATGATCAAATATTAAACTACTAGAAATAAACTGCTGATTACATTTTATCAGCGTCATAATTAGAGATAGCGTGAAGCGCAGTTTAATCGAAGCGCCGAATACCGCAGTTTCAGCCAACTAATGGCCGAAGCTTCGGATGGTGCACATAGTATTAAAATTTTAACATTGAGTGTATTGATAAATACATACAGAATGATACTTTTCTCCATATGTTTTAATATTCCTAGTTTTACACAACCTTTTTAGCTTACTCTCTGATTTTTAAATTAACTTCAATCGTTAAAGTATTTTTTTCTTTGTATTGATAGTATTAAAAAATACAGTTATATTTTTCTTTATATTTTGTAAATAAGTAATATGAAGCATTATTTGGAATATAAAAAACATGTTCGACACTTAAGTTAATTCTTTTAATAAAACCAACTGATGTATTATAGAATATTAAATCACAGAATAATTTAACTAGAAATTAGCTGCTATTTACATTACATCGTAATATTGTGTGCGTTACAAATATCTAAAGATTCTCGATCAAAAGCTTTGAAGTTGAATTTGTTAGTCTCGCACAGGTATTCTTCCTTACTTATCATTCAGTATTTATAATTTATAAAATATTTAATGAGTTTAGTTTTGGTAATGTTTACTTGAAAAATAATTAAATTAAAAATAAGCTTTTTACTTGAAGTAACAAATGAAATCGAAACTAAATATCTTTCATCAAAAGTGGATGTGCAATAAATGGGAACTGTTTCCATATTTGACTTCGTAAAAAATAAATAAAAATTCAGCTTCAAATCACTTTTTGTTGATTCTCAGGATGTTTTAAAATCCGGGACTATTATTAATCTTGCTCAATATCTAGAAAATGAGTAAAGTTCTGTCAACATTATTAAATTTAAGAAAAACTGAAATTTTATACCTACAACTTTATCAAATAAAGTATGACTTTAAAAAAAAAACTTTGCCTGGTAGATGTTCAAAATTGGTATTTTTGTATCTAAGTTGTCAACAAAAGAAATGTGTAAGAAAGTCACGTTTCAGTAGCTTTATTTTAAAGAAACTAAAGTTTTTTATATAATTATTAGCTAGATGCAATTTAATCATATTTATTTATTTTATACGAATTTTCATGTTCAGTATAACATACTGTTAATAATTGAATAGTTTTCGCTTCCAGGAGCTAAATACACACAAGCAGTTTATTAAAATATACTTTTCTTCTATGCTTTAGTATACTTTATCATAGTGTATAGCTTAAAGAACTAAATTTTATGGATTTAATGTAAAATGAAAAGTTACAACTTAAATTATTATAGGCCGAAGCTGCCGAATCACACCTCATGCTTCTGCTTGACCGAAATTTCGGCCAATCTCTAATTTATACGTATATAGAAATGTGGAAAAGTTAATATTATTCTGTGGAACACGAGTTTCGCGTGATGCCAGACTAATAAATATAATGGATAGTAAGATCAGGACTGTAATGAAAACTGCATTTTCTCTTTTTATCGGAACCGCTCGGTCGAGAACTAATAATTTATGACTAAAACTTATCACAGTATTTTTTAAAATTTCAATAAAACCGTTAAAACTCGCTTTGTAACTTCAGAAACCTTCGCAGGGATCGGTAAAAAATGGAATATCAAAATTATCTTATAGCTAAATGCAAGCTGTGAGTGTAAAACGAAACAGTTACTTACACAGAAGTAAATTATGCATGCATGTATATAATTTGAATGTCATTTAGAAATGATTTTCTCAACTAAAATTTTGTTCAACCATTTGTACATGTATCATTAGCTAGAATAGAATAACACTATTAGTTAATTCTAATACGAAACATATTGAAACAAGTAGCACGACAGTTTTCTGATAAATCTGCTCTTAGCAGTGAATTTATCTCAGGAAAACTGCGAATTATTTACAATGAATAAAATAAATTTTACAGTGAAAAGGGTAAGGATTTTATTATACCTGCTTAAAATCTTTCTTGAACATAGAAAAATAATTGCCGAATTACGGATAATAATGGTGAAGATCATCAGCCAGTTATTAAAAGTGCATCAACGCGACCAAGAAAAAATCTACTCGTCACTTTATCTGAATTGAAGCCAGGAGAAGCGCCAAAAGAAATTATCTGGAAATAATCAACTATCACTGGAATGTAAAAAGAGGTTCTCGAAAGCTGTGAGATAAATGTTTTTCTTTGAAACGGTATTTTAAATTAAATATTTCATATTTATTTGCAAGGAAAAATTAAAAAAAAGTATTTATACTTTTGTTTTTCATGGCAAAGACTGAAGTGCTACATTTACATGTTCAAATGGTGCATTAATGTGTACTTTTATAATATTCTATATTTTTTATGAATAAACTGATACATGAACCTAGTTTTCTTGTTTATTTCATTTTTCAAATTGTTATAAAACTCACCATGGTAAGATTTCTTACTGAACTACTTAAGACCGTGCAAAGCACACTCAATTTAATTTTCTGTACTAAATAAATCGGAGAGTGCAAAAACAATGGAAATCAATTTAAATTTTGCAGGAGAGCGAAAAAACGCCTTAACTCTTGCGTTTGTACGCTCTACGTTCAGGAAAAAAAGGCCCCGCAGTGTTTAAACTACTAACATAACTGACGTGATTTTTGCTGTCAACATGCAGTCTGCCTCCTAGAACTTGTTTCCAGGATTTTTGTGACTGAAGTAGTTCTTGCTCTCACCGATTCAAATGCTTTAAGACCTCAAAGTATGAAAACTAGAAAACAAGATGGAGAGCAATTTAATATTGACAGTAAAATCCTACGTAGCATTTCCTCACGCATTCAAGTAATCCTTTTAATCAAGTGCGAGAAACAAAGAATACAGTCCTGAAACATGAAAATGATTAAAAATTCATTTATATTCACTTTTTACAAAAATAGTTTCTTGAAGAAAAATCGAAAGAAAACAAAGCAAATACTAAATGAGAATTCCTCCCCGTTCCAAATTATTAACAGGATTAAACTGGGAGCAAGAACGTGTTAAAAATACTTTCCGAATCAAAACAAGAAAAAAAGTTTTCCAATAAAGCAGCTCTTGAAAACAAAAAGTTCAAATAGACAAACGGCACGTATTGGAAGATAAAAGCAATTCTATGTTCTTTATTGTCTTTTTTTTTCAGAGCACCTAAATTAATATCTCTTCTTTTCTAATCAAAAACCAATACTGTTTAGATGATTGTCGTTTCGTATTATCTTCAATTGCTTCTGAACTGCAGGATAATAAATTAAAAGATAAAAGTCGTCTGCAGGAAAAATCTGAAAAAGAACGAGGGAAATATGAATTCCAGATGAGGAGGATTAGTTTAGATGCCGGTCTCAGTTGCAGTTAAGTATTAAAGTGCCAGTGGCATTCATATCGGAAGAAAGTATTAAATTCTATTTTTGCTACGTCTGTTGTTATAAAAGGAAACTCAATTTTGATTGAAATGTTTTTCCAAAACTAATCTTTTGAAACGTATCTCTTTCAGTTATTATGTTTTTGTCATTCTGAATCGCTTCTGCTTTGATTTCTTATTTATGACTCTTTTTCGAGAAGTGAAAAATAACAGTGTTTTTCCGTGAAGGAATAAGTTTTATAATTATAAAAAAAGTAGAGGCTATAAAGCATTGGGAAGACTAAGTCAGTCATTCCTACTAGATTAAATGCGGAAGAATTTTCAATTAATTTTTTTCAACGAAAAAAACAGGTTTTTTTCGATGTTATTACTTTGAATAAAAGAAAAATAATAATTTATTTTGACCCTTTTTGTATGCATTGTGTATGATAAAATTATTTTACTAGCCAACATTTATCACTTCTCTTTTTTTTTGCAATTTTTTTCCTCAAAATGATTAAAAAAACAGTATTTACCTTAGAATTATTGTACATCAAAGTCAAAATGTTCCGTATCCGAAACAAAATTCAAATTTAAAAAGAAGAACTTTCAAAGGGCAAAACTAAATAACTTGTACAAACTTCAATTACCAGATATATAAAACAATATCCAATTTTTGCTGTAGTGTGTTGAAGGAAAAAATGTTTAGATCATATAAGTAATTCTTGTAATTAAACCTTACTTAGTTGGTCCCACAATCGTTCCCCCCCCCCCCCAAAAAAAAACCCCAGTGTTTATGATGTTTACAAAAATACATTTAACGTCAGTGCGTGAATTAAAACATTATTCCGTTTTAAGGAGCACATTAAACAAAAAGAATACTCTGTAGAAGCTCGATAGAAATAAAATAATAGTAGAATAGATAAATAAATATTTTATACAAAAAATTGAATACGTACAATTAATGAGTAAAAAATTTTAAGAATATCAGTGCTTGAAATGATTCAGTATTATTTATCTCTGACTTGTGTCAATGTTAAGTCTACAAGATGCTACGAATTTATTAATAACTTTTTCCTATTTATTGAAACCAAAAATTGTGAATATATTCAGAATTAGCACATTCTTCTTCAATTTTTTAGTGTCCAAAAATAAGTCCTGCTGTCATTAATTTTAACATTTCTGCATTGTTCAAATAATATCGTTAAAAATGTTAAATAAAAACCATTTTTCTATACATGTTTTTCATGAAGAACTTTTTGCATGTAATAATTTACACGTACATAGAAATGTGGAAATATTAATATTATTCTGTGGAGCTCAAGTTTCGCCTGATGATATACTAATAAATATAAAGGGTCGTAAGAACAGGAGGGTAGTGAAAATTACATTCAGACTTCTTAAAAATGATGTTTGGCATTTAAAAATAAACCTCCGTTCATTAAAAAAAAAGTAGTTATAGAACGCTTGATTAAAAATATAAACTATTTTTAGAGATGCTTTCTTTCACCTCTCCAAAGTAAAAAAATACCCGAAACTCCATATCACTTCATTGTTAAGGAAATTATTTCCATCTAGAAAGAAGCTGAAGTAGAAAGAAATCAATCTGTGTGGGCTGCTGATGGTGTTATTATGAGGAAAGATACATTCATTTATCATTCTTATGCCTACAGAAGAAACAATAACAGTAATCTCTGCTCCTGCTCACTCTTATCCCTTTGGCTTCTTTTCTTCATTCACCATCACCTTCTTTACCATAAATAAATAGAAAGAAGAAAAGTCTATTCTCGTTCTTTCTTTTAGTTTCTAGGCTTGCTCAATTGCTCTTCATAATAGAAAATATACGCTTAAATGTTATCCAGAATGATTTGAAGAATTTGTACTGATGCCATTTGTTGAAAATTACTATATAGTAAACGATTGTCAGGAAAAACCAGTGGCCAGTGTCTAGTAAGCCCAAAAAAGTTAGTGGTCACTTTGGTGCTGTTGGTGGCCACTTAGAACTAAGTTCCAAATTTGTACGCCAACTTCACTTCATTCTGCATATAGTAATATTATACTATGTACTTGCATATATCTTAACTAAATTACTATAGGTATACAAAATGCAAATGTTAAAAAAAAACCTTTCTGAAAAAGAAAAATTATTTATTTTAAAATCCGAATATTTAGTAAGACATTATGCAAATTAAACAAAAACTAAATGCACCTGCATGCTTGAAATTTAATGAACATTAAGTTTAATTTGCTGATTAATCATAAATTTGGTCATCTTTGACTTTTTCCAACAAAGTTTCATTACATTTTATAGATTAAATTATGTATTTAGATGTACAGCAGATGGGTCGATTTTCTCTCCAAATTAATATTGGCCGTCAGTGACGATGCTAATGGCCATTTTCTTTTTATAATTGGCACGATGCGTACGTAGTTTATATTTTTGTTTAGAAAAAAAAATATGTCGTCAGTTTGGCGACTAACATCTTGTAGTCGTCAAAAAATAATTTTTAGTTGCCACTGGCGAGTGGTGACTGCTAGTCCCGACCTTTACCTTATACGTATCTGTGCATGTGTCTGCAATGTATATGAGCAAGAAAATTATTGCTTCCTTATATCAGTAAGATAGAAAAGCTTCTTTTCAAATGTGATTATAGCAATAGGTATAAATTGTCACAAAAATGTGGAAAAATTGAACAATTCGTGAAATGTACCCAATTTGTTTGCTTTTATTGATTTTTACAGCTCTCATGTTAGTTCATATTGCGGGACTAAAACATATAAAAAAGCCATTTTCTATTGTATTAGGGTTAATATACATTCCTCTTATTGCTGAAGAGTCGGCAGCTTTTGATCCAGTGGCTGAAGATTCAAAGATTGGTCAGCCAAGAATAGAGAAGGCAATTCTCGTAAACTAAGATTAGGAGGAAACGTACAGCGTTTTGTCGCTGTTAATCAGAAGGAACTAGCATGATTGATTTACAATCAAATAACATAAATCGTTTTGCCATCAAGTGGAAATTTCACGTTAAAATATAGGGGAGAGGGGGGACATGTTAACAGGGGCACATGTGAACAAACGATATTTTACCCAGTTAACATGAAGAGAAAAATCTGCAAAAAAATATTTAGATAGTAACACAAGTTTTATATCCTGCCTGAAATTTGAAAGATCTACCTCATTTTGTTTTTTAGTTATCATAAGATCTTATATTTTTAAAAGTGCCAATATACTTTTATGTTCCATTTCTAGGAGTAAAAACACATCCAAAACTACTTTTTTTGTGATTTGAGCTTAATTCGTCTTAACGTGGCATTAATAAGGGACATTTTCATGCATTATTTTTTTTTGTTGAAAAAATATGATTTTTTATCAAATTAGGCCTACGTAGAGATAAGGGACACTTGTGAACACATAATGTAGGGGCAGGTGTGAGCAGTTCATCTGTGCTCCGCTCCGTAATGGTATTTAGTTATTTCAATCTCAAAAATTAATGATATTTTATATATTGAATAACGTAACTAAGAAATATTGAATAATTGAATGCTTCCATACTCAATATTTAATTAAAATCTAAAAGAGTTTCAAAGAAGTTAAACTTGCTAAACTGCTAAAAAAGAAACAGTTAAAAGTTGTAGTAAGTGACTCTGAGTCCGACATTAGTTAGACTGCAACTATTAAGAAATTTGTGTTGAAGTCAGCCATGCACTAGAAAATCAAGCTGTGAATGACTTTGCTCTCGTAGAACTCATTACTAAAAAGACAAAAAAAAAAAAAAAAAAATCACTATGAATGAAACTTGTGCCCCAGGTGTGTTTACAACTCCCCCTTACTGAGGCAGATGTGAACAAAATTTAACATATTTTAGACTTATTTTTTTGGCTGAAAATTACTGTTGAAGAAGGGAGGTAACTGCATGAAAATATTAGCAAATGTTTGATTTATCATGTATAGCTTGTGTTTCTTTTATATCTCAAATTAATAATGAAAAATACACAAAAATATCATTTTTGTTCACATGTGCCCCCCTCTCCCTTATATACTACTATGCTAAGCGCTAAAGTGGTATCTGAAGTCGAGTTTGAACTGAGATATTACTCTTTAAAGTTTTGCGTCACCATGCATCTGATTCAGATGATACTTTCTCAGAATTAAAAAAAAATATTTCCGTTCTCAAATGACCAAATAATATTGTATATAGGTAAAATACGTCACAAAGAGCCACCTGGTGGCGATAACTCAATTTTGTTAAAAGTGCAGATACGACTTTGTGCTTAGCACGGCAGTATATTTCCAAGTCTTTTAGCTACTGCTGATAGGTTATGTGTTAGGGCCCTGCTCCACATTGACGTAAAGCAGAAAAATAAAGGAGAGACGTAAAACGGATTAAATGTTATTCCTATTGAAAGTACCCGGATTTTCGGTTTCTGCCTTCGGTTTCGGTAGCGTTTTCTGCTGATGTGGAGCAGGGACCTTACTCTAAAAACAAATACTTTTGGTTTTGCCATTTTGTTCATTGATATAATAACTGCCATCAATGAAACACACCACTATCAATAAAATGCATTTAAAAAAATAGTGGGGTTGAAAATTGAAGGAATATGCTATCCATTAACAGGAAAAATTGTGTAAAAAGTTTAGATTTCTTTGAATGTTGCATAAATTCGATTACATACCTATAATAATAATAACACATTCCATTGGTTATTACGTTACAAGAAAGTTAAAGATCTGCAGAATGAATAATTTATTCTTGGTACACGGCAAGAAAATATTTGGAAAATCACTCATGTGCATAAATTTACATCTAAATGAAAATTGCGAAACATCAAAGCTTTGAATCTAAAGATGCTTGATGGAAAAGAAGCCTTTTGTTCAGATTCAAAAATTTGCGTTCCGCCTTAGATTGCTATCTAACCGTTTTAGAAGAATTTTATTCATTTTAAAAACATTGCAGGAAAGATTTCGCAATGATTTTGAAAAAAAAATTTTTTTTTGCTCAGAAATTCTTTTAGGTTGCTGCGCTTCGCTATAGTTTCGCTCATACTTGGGCAATTTTACTGAAGTTTATAAAAGATTTAAAAGGCAGTTGGATTGTGCCCAAGGTTTTATTTATGTTATTATAATATTTTTTTTCATTTTTTTTCCGTATAGAATATTTTAATTCGTGAAGTAATAGAGATGTAAGGTTTGTCAATGATGTAAAATTACAGTTTTAAGCGAAGGAAGAAACACTTTATTACAATATTCATTATGTATGGCACAAGCTGAAAATCTATCTTCCCCGAAATACACCCGTACACACACACGTATACACACACGTACACCCGTACACACACACGTATACACACACGTACACACACGTACACACACTCACGTACACGTACACACACTCACGTACACACCACACACACACACACACACACATATATATATATATATATATATATATATATATATATATATATATATATAATTAGGAAGAATAAAAATTATTTCCTCCATAGCTTCCATTAGATTTCGAATACAAAAAATCCCCTTTAAAATGGAAAAAAAATACTTACTAACCAGTGAAAAAATATTCAATATTTCTAATTGAAAATTCAGATGTTTTTATTAAAGGATCAGAACAATTTTTCATTGAAATGCAACAGTATCAAATGGATCTTCTTAATAATTTTAGCGTCATAAATCACATTTAAATATAAATAATACTACATCCATTTTAAGTGTCACACTATATTTCTGAAGTTTCTGACGAATACTGCATTTGAATATAAAAAAACCCTTTATTTATAGAATTGATTGCTTGCTTCAAACGTTACGTTTTTACCTATTTTCTTAAACTTATTTCTTAAACTTTATTTCGCTTTTACTGTTTGTCGCACAGGGAAAGGTACTGAAAAAAATTCAGATAGAATTTAATGATGCTGGATCCCATTAAAAAATCAGCAATACTATAGTAATGGTCAGTTTACTATACTTTCGTAATATATAAAATTATAATTCACCTATACCTTTTACATGCGTTAAAACGACAAGTGAAATACGATCTGTGATGCATTTCTGTTCTTGTTTCGTGTCTCTGATTGCACTTTTTTACAACATACGCCTTCGTTTCAAATTGAGGTTGAATAAATCTATACAGCCTGTTTCTGTTGTCTCGCAAAACCTCCATTTTCGTAAACGTTAGCTTTAGGTACATAGTTCTGACTTCAAAAAAGTTTAAAATGAGGTGCAGGTTTAAGATATTTAAAGTTTGAAAAAAAAAGTGAAAAAATACGAAATCTACTGTGACATTAATGCTTTACAGTAATAAACTGTAAAATTTCTAATTTTACAGTTTATTACTATGCATTTTACAGTTTTAAACTGGAACCTCTGCTGCCAGAATTATACTGTAAAAACAACAGTTTACTTTTTGCAGTGTAGGAGTATCGTTTACGCAAGTTCTAATAGCACACAAAAACTTGAATTTCACATATAATTTCATTCTTTTAGCCAAAAAGCGAAGCTCGAGTTTGTCATTCTGGGAACTTATTCATCCTTGAAAACTCCAGTGAAAAATCCTACAACATGCAATTGCATTTTCAATTGAGCGATTCGATTGCTGGCGACAGAACTTCTCGCTTCCATTGCTTCGTATTTTTCCAGACGATCTCTTTTCTTTCGTGCTGCTTTTGTCGCCTGCCAATCAAAATGGGCAGGGATTGAAAAAAAATCTTTTGTTTTAGTTCAAAACCGTTTATTTTTCTAGCAAATTTATCGGAAATCAGTATGTGCGTTTGTGATTTTTTTTTCCTTCTTTTGCAACTCGATCTTACAGGCATTGCATTCAAAGTAACGATAAGAGACAAATCGATTTATTTTTTCTTTGTTTTGTCTTATCGAAAAAACGTCTCCTCTTTGCACAAAAAGCCAATATACTGATTTTGTTAACTTTTCGTTTGAAAAGAGTTGTGCGATCGTACTTTATCTATATCTATCATATAATGATATTTTGAGTGAACTGAATTTCAATCGAAGTTTCCCAATATGTAACATTCGTGAACGTGAAGATTTTTTTCGGATTGTATAGAAATTTGGTAATTTTTCTTTCAAACAATATCACAATATAGTTTTAATTTAATATTATGCGATAAATAATTTTATCTGTTGATACGAGTATTTATATCAATCAATTATCATAAATGCATATTAATGAAAATGAAAACCATGCCATCTAATTATCACGATTTGGACTGGTAGCGTAGGAAAATTCATAACTACGTGTTCAACACTATGACTTCCCTTTTCGGTGATTTTTCTCCACAAGTTTATATTCTTTTTCAATGAAAAGCTATTTACCATGTCATTATAAGCCTTTAAATGGAGTATGGTTCCATTTTGGTTGTCAGTTAGTTGGATCGTAACTAACATTTTTCCTACAGGTGAAATACTTACTTTTTTTAGTTTTTAACATTGACTTAATACAAGGTAAATGCCAGTAGAATACACCGATCAGCAAACGAAAACCTTCCACACTGTTAAATATTCAGGCAATTGAATTAAAACTTAATCTTGAAATGGAGTGCTAAAAATGCAGAGACATGTTTTCTGTACTATGTTTCAAGAAAGGAATGATTGCAGCTTCAGTGCTACAGTGATCAGGTTGCATTGATGTTGTAGGTTTAATAACTTAGTATTTTTTCTCTTTTAACCATAAGTACGCTTTTCATAATGCACGCGATCCATAATGAAAACTGGTATGTGGGTTTTGTGATGGAATGTTGCATATCAGGCGAGGAGCGCAATACAGGGCGATGGACGCTTCTTCTCCTTCAGAAAGAACAAAGAGGAGACTAGAAAGAAAATGATAAAATGCAGCGGAAAGTGTTCATTGAGCTTTTTTTTAAATCAACTGTTAGATCTGACTCATTACTATATCTCATGTATTTTTAAAGAATGTGTTTTGCATTCAAAAAAAAAATAATAATAATTGTTTGAACTTTAAATAATTGATTGGGGGGGGGAGAAGAAGGGCAAATAGTTGTTTTTAAGTTTTTTTGTTGTAACTCATACAACAAAATATATAACATGGTACAACGCTAGGTTCATGTCGTACCTCCATATATAGAGAGATAAGTTGGTTTAAATACTTCGGTCAAATGTTCCTAATTCATGAATTCTAATTTTATTTTACTCTATTTATTGGTTTTACATTCTTAATCGTGATAAATTTAAGTGGCAAAAACAAAAGGCATCCATATGATGAGTATGTTCCGTATTATATTGTTTCGTGCTGTAAAGGGAAAGTACTCAGTGCAAATACGTTTGCCCATATTTTCGGTTGCATAGAATATGTCTAAGAAAATTACTTCCAGAACAATAAAAATACAAAAACAAAAAATCCAGTTTCTGCCGTTCAGCTGATAACTATTTTATTAATGCTCTAAGACACAGGACAGACCTTTGTTTTTTTACTTGAAATAAAGTTCATCAAAATCAATTAAGAAAAGACTCAAAGTGAAGACCGACAAATATGAAATACCTTCTGTAGTATTGTATTCAAAAGTAATGAGTGCCGATATAATATTTTTTAAAACAAATAATATAATAAATGTCAGTAAATTAAGCTATATAACGACATAAATAAGGGCATGAATGAATAAAAGCCGGGGTTTGGTCACTATCTTCTTTTATCATAATTATTTTAAATATATAATATATATATTTAAATACATAAACTAGAAAAATGTAAAATAGTAACACTAATACTAATGATGCTTTTAAAGCATCAAATCAGGGTTAACTCACATATACTCTATACGCCCAATATTATTTCTGCAAACTTGTTTGTTTCTAATTACTGTTAATTTTTATTTTCTTTTTTAAATTCTGGAAATTATGTGCATGATATTTTTAATGTTTTTTCTGTTCTCTATCTCTTGTTTTTTATTCTACGTACTCAATGCTTGAATAAAAAATAAAAATTCGTTAATCTTTTCAGAACGTATCATTTTTTCTCGCTTCCAATAAAGTCATTTTAAGATACCGAAAAATCAATATCTTTCTCGCTTTTTGACTAAATATAAAAAAAGCACGATTTTTCCCCTGAATTCGATTTTTCTATTTCGCATCCATTTCTTAGTATTTTCAGTGTCATTTCCGCTTTTAATTGAATTTATTTTATTTAATTTTTGGTAACTACTGTATGCTTTTACTAATTAAGATGAGTTCAGTTGTACATCTACTAGATTTTTAGTTTTTGACTGTATCAAAATATTTTTTTCTGTGTATGCGAATCGTAAAAATGCTTAGGCACTTTTTTGAAAATTGAATAATAGAGTGGCCGAAAAATTATTATTTAATATCAGCAAATTCTAATGGAAAACTGCACATTTTTTGCAAAGCGTGTAAAGCTGAACTATAAAAGAATAAATTAGGCAATGAGCAGAAAAAAAAAACTAAAAATGCAAAATTTCGGTTTACTTTCTCGAAACTTTATTGTGTATGCGTAAACCAGAAATGTAAAGGAAAGAGATATTTTTAAAAAATACACGAGAACAACAATTTAAAAAGCATTTGAATGGTTTTGGAACAAAAATGTAAAGTAATTGTACTTAAAAGTTTTAGTCCTTTAAGAGTAAAAAGTTTTGTCCTTTTGAAGCATTTTTTCAAACATTGACGCTCAAGTGCTTTTTAGAATCAATATAAGTTTTGTTAATTATATGTTTCATACCTGTGACGCTAACATACAACGTAATTTCAGCATTAGAAACCTCTCCTCGAAAATATCAGTTTTTAAACCCAACCTATTGTGCAGTAAATACGAAAAACATAACTGTGGTTTATAGGGACAAAGTTCATAAGTTTTTAAATACACATACAGATAATTTTTCGTTTTATTAATACTTAAACAAATCGAAAATATTTCGCAAAATTAAATATTTTCATATACAAAAATGTGTACGTAAAAACGTTGAAAAAATAAAAGCAAATCAAGGTTATATTTTACTAGAGTAATTCTAGTTCAAGAAGTCACTTTAGTACTTGTCCTAAAAATTACTAACCCTTACGAAAGCATAACAGCACTGGATGAGTATGTTCGGCGGGTTAGAAAAAACGTTTAAGGGATCATGTGTAGAAAATAAATTTTGTTAAGCACTTGAGATGTTGAGACAACGGATGTTTTCACTCGTTCGCATTTATGCATTTCGAGGGTCAATTAGCCATTAACATTACTCTCGAAAATAATTTTAGTTTTCCGTAAGGTCTAATAAAGTTTGGATTATTGCCTATTGTACTGAACACTATGCAAAAGTACATAAAGGAACTTAAAAAAAATATTGTAACATATTAAACGCAAAACATTTTACTAGACAAAAACACCAAAGCTTCACCAATATACTTCTTCCAGTATTTGCTTTTACTATATGACTGCGTGTTTAAAATATAAGCGGTACTAATTGCGTATTAGGCCAGTCACAGATTAACTAGTTATACTATCAATAAGCAAAAAATCAAAAATATAATTACTTTATAATGAATTGCGGACATCACTTTGGTGTCATGGCTGTTGGACATAGTCTCTTGTTTGAGTACCTGCTATTTTAACTAGCGATGTACATGATTTTGTTAAGTAGAAAAAAAAATTGAGAAGTCTGAAGTTATTAAAACAGAGTTTTCTTCACTTTTGATGTAAATTAAAAAAAAGTTTTCAAACTATTTTAGAAGAAATTTAACTGAAAAAAAACGAAGAAAAATTCGGTAGAAATCGAACATGTATGTGCTGTGCATTCCTCAATTTACAAAATTAATATGAATCAAGTTTGTTTTTAGGAGAGTTATGACAATGTATAAATTTGGCATAAAATGTAGCAATTCATAGGTACAAAGCCGGGTTATTAAAAAGGTGGAAAGAAGATTACAAACAGCCTGTGTTGGAGGTAAATTTTAATACATTCATAAATTTTTACGTAGCAATAAAACTTAAACTACATCGAAAACGAAGAAGCTTTAGAAAATTGTTACTTTTGCCCTTTATTTATTATTCTAGTTTATGAAATTTTACCAACCCCTTTCTTTAAATCAAGCGGAGCACCGAAAACATTTCAGGTGTTGATTTAATTTAATGAAAAGTATAGGTAAAAACATAACTAAAACAGACAATGTGGCATTAAAACAGATTTTTACAGAAAAATGTCATTTACTGCAATAAAAGCTTATGCGGTAGGCATCCTGATAATTCCTATATATGGCATTAAATTTATTTAGTATTTGATATTTAGCGGTTTCCTAAACTGAAGCATTTCACAAAATTTATAAGCAGAGAAAAAAGTTTCTGCAAATATCCATGAGGGCCAATACATGGTTACGGTCGTTACATTCACACAATTGCAGTTGTTCATATTTTATTCACAAATGTTGTTAAAGTTCCAACGAGAACAGGGAATGATAAAGCTCCCAACCAACAAATTATCACCAAGCGTTAGTTTGAAATTATTAATGGAAGTCCTAGAAAAATCTTGAACATGTCTGGTTACGGTCGTTACAAAAAAAAAAAAAAAAAGACGTGGTTTTTGAGTGCTATGAAACACTGTTACTTTTCTGTGAATCTATTGCACGAAGATCTTTTTTGTAATTAGTTCTCTTTTAATCCGACATGATATCATACAAATAACTTAACTTTTTTGTTGAAAAATGAATTTTTATGAATTTTCGATTGCGGTTACGGTCGTTACAATAGCGATTACGGGCATTACACGTATGAGTTTTATGTAGATAAATATAAGTCAACGGCCATTTTAAATAATTTTTCCGATGTATATCAATTCAAATAATGGACTTTTGAGCAAAAAGGTTCTCCAGTAAGTTCATTTGAAGAATAGTTTATCGTCATGAATTGATTACCGTAGACTGTAGAAGACTTCAAATCCCTTGACTTACGTTTTCCAATGAAACTTCCGCAGAAAACTCACCTTCCTGTGTCTTTTCGGATATTTTAGTTCCAATTAATTCTCATAATCATCTGTGACTTGAGCTCGGTATTTCTCAAGTACTTTGCTTTAAAAAAATATCTACAAAGTCTTTTACGTAAACAATTTTAATAGTACCAGGCACCTCATTGCTTCCCCTACAAGTGCTCGCTTCATTGAACATGGTGAAAGTAATCACAAATCGGTTTTGTAAAGTAACAAAATTTCGGTTTTAGAAGGAACCAGTGAAGCACAATCAAGTAAAAAAAATCCTATTCACGATATTCGTTTCCGGAACATCTTTGCTACTGTAGTTTCCTCTTTTGATTAAAAGTAATCAAACGAAAAAACACAATATTACATACTTTATAGAAATCTACTTTTATTGCATGAAATTATGTACCGACTCTGAACTGAAACATGAAACATTTTGAGTCAACTTAAATGGAACGATATATTTTGGGATAAAAACAAAAATGTTTATTTTAGTTACATTTATAGTTTTCATTTCGAAATCAGACATGAAAACAGTTTTAAAAGAGGTAACTACGTTTAACTATTTCACTTTGCCTGAAACTCTCCTGCAGGAAATTCTAACTTTAATTTAATGAAAATTTCCACAGAATTCTATTAAACTCATTAGATCAGGGCTTCCCAAGCTTTATAGACAGTGGAATCCTTTCAGAAACCTATATTCAATGAGAAACCCTGACATTAGAATGTATAAAGACCTGCAGTTTGCAGTTAGTTGAAGTTAATTAAACTAACGATTACTAGTTAGAGCGGAGCATCACTATTTAAAAATTCACTTGGAAGAGTTTATAATGCTTAACTTTAGCAACAAATTCTGGTGTTTAAAAAAATAAACTTATCATACAGAAATCAATGGGAGCGTCAAATTAATGGGAAAAGTGCACTGTAAAAGACGAATGTTGTTTTTACAGCATAATCCAGCTCATTTTATGGCAATAAACTGTCAAAATTGCTAGGTTTTACTGTAAAAAACTGTAAAATTGTTAATTTTACAGTAATAAACTGCAAACCTGCTAATTTTACAGTTTATTACAGTACATTTTACAGTTTTAAACTGTAGCCTCTGCTGCCATTATTATACTGTTATTTTTACAGTATAATACAACTTAATTTTACGGCAATGAACTGCGAAATTACTAACATTATCGTAAGAAACTGCAAAATTGCTAGTTTTACGGTTTATTACTGTGCAATTTACAGTTTAAAATTGAAACCTCGGCTGCCAGTATTACACTGTAAAAACATCAGTTCATTTCTTGCAGTGCGAGCTTGTTTTAGCTAGCACAATGTTATCATATTGGGTTGAAATTTTGATACCTTGAGTCGAATATGAGGTTCAGAATCCAGACTGCTTTGGTGTATTGATTTGATGGCTTCACAGATTGGAATTCTAAATTCGTTTAGGTATACTGTGGGTGATGGAGTAACAAGCGTTGCTTTTCCTGCCAGTAACATACGTGTTTGGGTTTTTTTTTTAGTTTCCAGACGAAGCCAAAAAAGAAGGTAAGTATTCCGGATAGTAAACTTCAATGTGCGCTCTGAAATTATATCTACCAAACATTCATACTCACGTGACGACAGATTGCACGGTTTTGTAGAAGCAGAAAACTGTTAGTCCACCCGCGAATGATCTTACAACATAGTATCGCAAGATGTCAGGAAGCAGTGTTAAAGCACAACCCTAAATATTACAATTCTATTTTTCGAATGCAAAAGCATAATTAAAATATCTTTTAACCTTTTAAAACATGTTTCCCCAAAATTTGCGGTGGACCCCCAGGGGATTCACTGACCACAGTTTGGAAAGTTCTGCATTGGATCATGTTTTCAAAAATTAGAAAGCCGTTTATCTAAGTTTCGCTATTTACGGCAGAATCTAAAGTATAAAAGAAGAATATCATCACTGATTATGTTTTGTAAAAAGCTCTAAATATTCACATAAAACAAATAACTTGTTGTAATTAATTCGTCTAAAATAAAACTTTGACGCACATCATCCTAAAAAAAAGCATCTGTATTCTAAATTTCATCTTTCTATGCCAGAAAACACGAAAACAAACAAGAAAATATTTCGATTAATGGGAGTTTATCAAAATCTTTCTTAATGGCTAGTTATCTTTGGCGCGCAAGGAATATACGCGCGTAATACAAGAGCAAGGAATATTTTTTCTTTGCATACGTAAACAAAGTGAAGGGAATATCTATTCACACGGGGTTACTATAATAAAATTATTCCCTTCAAAAATTTGAAGACCGTTCCAAACTCCTAAATATCCTCACTAATATTTTGTTCTATTATGTTTTATAGGTAAAATAGGAATCTGAGCATTTCTACGTAAAATTGTATACGTGTTTTTCAGAAAATGGTGCAAGAATAGTGCAAAAAGCATTCGATACTTTCTAACAAATTCGGTTTAAAAAATTAAGCTTTGTTTTCGTTACATTTCTCTTAGCCGCAGAAACTACGCTTCGACGAGGTAAATTGAAGACTTAAGTTGTAGAAAATTCGATTTTTCACTTCTACACACTCTGCAATTTTAAAACCATTCCTGAGACAGACTTTAATAGTCTCTCAAAAACATTGGTTTCGGAACTGACCCAGCGCTTAGGCACGTAAGACGCCGACAAAAAAGAAACACCCCACCTCTCCCTGCTTAGCTACACAGCAGAAAGAGTGGATGAGCGAAGAAGAGACGGATGAAGAAACTCGACTAAGCGCGAAAGGAACCAAAGAGTGCATTACCGAGATTATCTCGAAAGTTGCTTCCGCAGGTTGAAGCGATAAATAAATTCCGTCATCCACCTGAAAGACGCCATCGCCAAGTTTCGTTTTTCTTCTTCTTCGCTCCTTTCTTCCATTTACTGGTGAAGATGATCCACCGTAATGATGGGGAAGAAGTTTGAAAAACTTTCTCCGCGATTTTTTATTCACTTTTTGTTAAGTAAAAAAAAAATCAATCAAAAGTCAAGGAAGAATGATTCTCTTATAAAGCTTGGCAGAATACAGAAGTATCTGTAGTCGAAAAGAATAGTTAAGATTCATTTCAAAGGTTCCTGACAAAGTAATTTTTCATATTGACGGTTCCGGGAAAAGGAAAAAAGGTGTTAAAAAGTATCTTTCTAGATTTCAATGTGATATTTTTTGAGCAAGGGAAAATTGAAGTGAAATTATATGAATTGTACACTACTTAGAAATTGAACTATTGATTGGATCAAACTATGACAAGAGAAAAAAAAAATCTCAATTTTTCTATTTTTTTTCCATTGAGACAAATAAAGTTTTTCGTTTAATTGTAGCTATTGAATAATTCTATCAAGAAACAAAAATAATTCTTTCGAAAGATTTAGAAGTCTACAGCAGGATTGCCGAATGTACCGGATTTAAGCATGGATGTAAAGGTAAAAACTCCTAGTCCTATGGATTTTGATAACCATCGTGCAATTCTGGGAAACTTCTCCCCCTCCCTCGGAACTTAGATACTGAAAATCAAAAATTCTTTTTTTGCCGGTAGTAATAGCTTCTAAGAGAAGGGATTGTGAAATTAGCAGGATGACGAAGCTGTGATTATACAAAAGAAAAAAAAGGAAAAGAAATAGTACAGTTACAATTTAAAATCAATTTAACGTGTACTAGTGAGAAAACATTTTCATAAGTTCATATATAATATCGTGTAGTGTAGCGGGCTGTTTTGCACTATCGCTATGAAAGTTACTTGCATATACCATCGTAATAGAAAATCGCTACGTTCATGCTCGGTTTGTGATCAATACGTATTATAAAAAAATGATAAATATTATGCAAGAGCATCTGGTAAAATAACTTAGTTACCTATTGCCATTCGTTAAACAAACTAGTTGATAAAAATTGCATCATAAAATTATTTACGTGTTTTCTTAATCTTCAAGGAATTTGTTTGCTATTAAGCTCTTATATCTTAAAAACTAATCAATACCAGACACTGAATTCATTAAAAAGTAAATTTTTAATGTTAGACCAATGTTTGACGAAGTTCTTCCCCGTTAATTAATACTCATTTGATTATGGCTATCTATTCAATAATTATTGAGCTGCTATGAATTTCTGGGTACCTATTAACACAAAACATTTTTATGACCGTAATCGACAATGAAATTAGAGACAAACAAGGTTTTCCTAGAAAGTGGAATTAGCCTTGGGCTTGATAGAAAGAAAACATGCATTCGAAATGGAATAAAATACATTCCTAGAAAAGTTAATTATTGATTCTAAAACTGCCGATCAACAGATGAAAATTATATCGACGATGAAAGAAAAAGGAAAAAAAAAAGTCATTGAGGTTAACCATTTTTCAAATAAAGGTTTCAGGCAGTATTATATCTGCCTGCTTTCGAATATGTTGCAATTATGTCAATGTTAGTAAAGGCACTTACCGCCTCTAACTCTCGTCTCAGTACTAAGTGTGGTCCCAACAGCATTACTCGCTGAACACCGGTAAGGAGCATCGTGGACGTCCTGCCTGTACTCCTCGGGTCGAAATGGCAGAAAGACAAGCGAACCGTCTGGCCTGACGTGACGTAATCCAGGAACGTCTGTTACAGTCTTTCCGTCCGTCTTCCACGTCACAACAGGAGTCGGGTTGCCATGTGCACTGCAAGTTAGTACGGTACCAGTTCCATTTGCGAAATCTATTCTGTGGCGCGGTGGTTGCTGAATGAAACGAGGACCTTGCAAGACATCAGAGGGAGAAAGGGCAACTGAAAAAAAATAGATTAAGTTTTTACGATTATCCACTTCTAATCCATTTGTATTAAAGTGATTGAATAGAAACAAATGCAAAATTTCTTATGGATACAAAGTCGTTTCCTTAACTTTTCAGAGTCTATTTTTAAATGTTCTAAGGTACACCTACTAACACCAGGTGGTTCCTCTGGGAAAAAGCACAAATTTACAAATACCTATTCTTGCACACTAGATCTACGATAGAAATATATTTATCAATATAGATCCATGTTAAACAAATACTAGGTATAAGTGTGTCACAAACGCATCAACGTAAAAAAGTATTAAAAAAGAGCCAGGTGAGCTACTGTCCCCTAAACATAATGTATTTTTAACTTAACTTTTGAAAGCTAAGCTCAACTTCTTTTTGTTCCATTTCTTTCTCTGTATGGGCGTTGAAACTAATGTACAAGGAGCAAAGAATGATTGAAAGTAGCAATAAATAATAAAATTTAAATAACAATTACATTTTCTTTTGTAAAATATTTGAGACCGGTTCGTGTTTTACTTCCGATATTGTGTTGTTTACTATATATATATATATATATTTATATATATATATTATATATATATATATATATATATATATATATATATATATATATATATATTTATATATATATATATATATTTATATATATATATATATATATATATATATATATATTCATTTACTCATCTAAACCCGCTACAGTTTCGAACAAGATAGAGAGTAATAGTGCGCTTATTCAAAATTAATTACTTTCGTGCTCTAGCAAAATTTACAGAAATGTTCGCAATTCGTCTGAGCAATCATTAAATTTAAGTTTCCTGCTATATTTCATTTTTCGCTTTTATTTGCGGCTCAAGAGTAACCTCAGACATTCATAACATAATCAATCATTTTCAGTAATTAAGAATAACTCACAGAGCCGGAATATTCAAATACAAATGCATATTAGTGGTTTGTTTACTTGGAAATACATATTTCGAATTCTGTTTGATTTTGGAAATTTCAGAAACTAATGAATCTTTGAACTTAATAATCATGCATTAAGTTTACATAAGCACATTTTAACAGATGATCCTTGCC
Organism: Uloborus plumipes; assembly: GCA_038373865.1. Taxonomy (NCBI): domain Eukaryota; kingdom Metazoa; phylum Arthropoda; class Arachnida; order Araneae; family Uloboridae; genus Uloborus; species Uloborus plumipes. The sequence continues at coordinate 9,951 of JAXGGA010009143.1, read as the reverse complement.
AAAGAAAAGTTCCTATTATAAATTGCAAAAAAATATGGTGCTCTAATTCGTATGCATTTTAAGGTAGTTGTAACCATTTTACTAATTTACTAATTTCAAAAAAAAATAAAGGCCTCAGTTTTAATTAAGTAATTTTTTTTATGAATTTCTCGTTTTATCATATTTAAACATGCGCATTACGAAAATTACAATAATGAAGTTTATCATTTCTTCACTGTTGATACAGTCAAACACTGTTTGAGGTATATTACTTGGTTCTTTTTATTTACCTATATATTTTATAACTTTCAGTACTGCTTATGTTTTTCCTTTTCCCAATAAATCTACCTTTGGAGTTTTTATTCCTTGTTATATTGGTTATACAATCTAAACTTGTTAAAGCAAACCTTAAGGGACCATTAGAAGCAGTCAATCAATCACATTAGTCTCAACCGTAGTTCGTCTTGTCCGACAAAAAATAAACAACTAATTGGATGTAGAGGATCGGTAATGTAGATCGTTTTAAGCAGTAATTCGTTTTAAGCATATTCTATTTAACGAGGTTCGACTGCATACAAAGACAAAACATTTACTTCATGAGCCAATTGATAATTTAATTCTCGAACCATAGTAAAATGTCCATTGCTTTATTAGTTCTGTTGATTTGCGGGTAAAATTTTGCTTTGACCTTGTTACATGCATCCTGTGACATGTAAGAAGGAAAACCCCATCAAGTTAAAGTTAAATGATGACTAAAAGTTTCTGGTATGTTACTGACCACCGAAGCAGTAGTTCGTAATGTCTTTTAAAGATGTTCAAAAAAAAAAAAAAAAAAAAGAAAAGGTAAGCTTTTGAATGGTATTAGGAAGAAAAGTAAAAGTAAAATACATTTGCATTTTAAAAAACATTTTTAAAATTCGAGGCAATAAGAAGCAAAAGGATTAAGTAGCTAAAAAAAATGAAAATTTGAAGTTAGATTAAGTAGTAGTAGAACCTCTGATATGTTCCAGGGCAATAGATGGTATTAGTAGCCCTAGTAGGTGCTGATATATAGCATGATTCAGGACAAAGTTTCAACGAAGGCCAGCCTAAGGTCTGATTTTTAAACGTGTTTTACTCAAGATTTGAATTTGTCCACATACATCCCTTTTCTCTCACTGCCTTATTTGTCACTTTAAAAAAATTTTTCCTTTCATTTTTGAAGCTCCTGAGTGATTTAAAGATTTTTTTTTACATTGTTTTTCTTGTACTTTAAATGTGAACTCACAATGTTTTTTGGCTATTGGAAATTGACTATCGAAATTATTCATTTTTAGACCCAACCTAAATATCATGCTAAATCATTAAGAAAATATTTTATTGAATTGGTTATGTTAATAAACTGCAAGAATTTATTCATTTGATTGCTGTTTGCAAAAACTTTCATTTTAAGTTTCCAAAATTAATACAGAGCGAATTTAATGTATTTTTTTCTGAAGAAAATAAAGTATGCTGTGATGGAAAATGAAATACGATTTTTTTCTTTAAGAAAATCTCCAAATCCAATTGTGCTTAATAGCTAATGAACTCAGATGCCTTATTTCAAAAATTATAATCTCCTATAATTAACTTGAAAATGAAAATAAAACAAGGCAGTTCATAAAATTTTTCTCTTCTCTGGTTTTTAAATAATCCTGTTGAAACGAAGGAGAATTAATTATGCTTACCATGTTAATGATTTCAATTTTTAAATTTCATTAGAAAAGTTTAATTTTGCATCTAGCCTAGCTTTAAGAGATATTGTGCGGTACAGATGCAATTGTTTAATTATAAGAGATAGATTATTTTATTAGAGTTGGTTAAAGTTGAGAAAGCCCCCTCTTCTCAATGATAGGCTTACCGTAAGAATGAATTCTTAATGCTAATGATTCTCTGTCAAAACATTTTAATGAATGAACAAAAGAAGAATTGTGCCACAACCTATTTTTAGTCAGTAGATTTTTACTCTGAATATTTTACGTGCGTTAAAGCGATTGCATTACACACTAATACAATACTGTTTTCCTGTGTACACAAAATCATAGCTCATATTTTACTCTTTTTTATGAGTTCCTTAATGGATGCACTGCGAAAAATGAATGTTGTTTTTAGAGTATAATACGGGTAATTTTATAGTAATAAACTGTAAAAATTGCTAATTTTACAGTACTTAACTGTAAACTGCCAATTTTAAAGTAATAAACTGTAAAATTGCTAATTTGGCAGTTTATTACCGTGCATTTTACAGTTTTAAACTGGAACCTCTGCTGCCAGTATTATGCTGTTGTTTCTACAGTATAAAAAAGCTAAATCTTACGGCAATAAACTGTAAAATTGCTAACTTTACAATAAGAAACTGTTAAATTGCTATTACTGTGCATTTTACAGTTTTAATTCGGAAACTTGGCTGCCAGTACTATACGGTAAAAACAACAGTTCATTTGTTGTGGTGTAGTTTAAGTTACGAAGAGAGGAGAGGGCGTAAAATAATCTGACGGTAGGTAATAGCTTCATTCATTTATTTTGTAAGTTACAGGAAAGGCAAAGAATCAGCTACCACTTCAACCGGGCAATTATTATCTGAGTCTATGTTCTTAGAACGTGTGACACTTAAGTTCCAATGCGTAAAAAGAACACAAACATAGATAAATTGCGTATATGCTGTACCTAAAACACACATGTGAAACGTGAGGCTGATTTTGTTTTCGCATTTCTTAACATTTTAATACTTTTTCATGCACTTAGAAAATAATCTTCATAATGCTACGATTACAGGTGCTGTTGTTGCTGTTTTATGCCAGCCAGGCTAGGAATTTGAAGCGCTGCATGACTTATCTAATTGTACTCAGAGGCGACATTTCAACATTTCATTTGAGGGGGCGAGATTTTTAAGATGAAGTACCTCAGTATGGAATGAAATACATATTGGTTGGCACAAAGATGTCTTAAAATAGATTTAATATTAAGAAAAAATAGTTATTAAAAATTTTAAATCTTTACGTTCAAATATTTATTCATTTTTTAATAAATCTATAATGCTTGGAATTAAGAACAAGAGAAAACTTTATTTTTTATCAATATCCAGTGTCTTGTGTTATTTCCTAGACAGCAAAGATGAAAATCCTTTAATGTTCTGCTGTGCTTATATTAGAGTTAGAAAACATATATATCCGATTCCTTTCTCTTTGAAATAAACTAGAGGAAAAAGTTTTGAGTTTCGTCAACTTTTGTTGAAACTTTACAAGCTTTTTAAATTTATTTTGAACGTGATCATTGATTTGTGATATACAAACATAAATTGAATTTATCTGTTTTTTATCATTCTGCGGAAGATTTTTGTGAGTGCAACCGCCCCTCTTTCCCCCTTATTTTCCGCCTCTTACTGTACCGTAACTTAATGTGAAGTCATACAGACTTCCACACTACACACATGCGGGCAACTATGTACAGCACAATAACAAATTAACACAAAAGAAGAACAAGAACAGGAGAGAGAAAGTACTTCCATGCAGATCCGGGATTCGAGCTCTATCCTGGTCGGATTTCTCTGACCACTAGATAAGGTGGCCGCTACGATTAGATATTGTCTGTCCGGACCATTTTGCGAAAAAAATGAACTGATGCTTGGTTAGAATTAGGGGTGCGACATCGAAGGTAAAACATCGATGTTTCAAGACATCGATATATCGAAATACAGACATCGATGGTATTGATACATCGACCAAAAAACATCGATGTTTTCAAACATCGATGTTTCAAAACATCGATCTTTTTTTATATAAATTGCTTACACATTTAAATGTACAGTAATACAGTAACTCCCCAATACATTTCGCATTTTTATATCACTCAATTGGATTTATCTTTTGTCTCCTGAAAAACATCAACCGTATGATATCGATGTCAATTATATAACACTTTTTTAGTGAGATAGATACTGCAACTTTTGATTAACTGTTATTTTTATTTATCGCATATTTTTATTAAACTTTTTTTGCTGAAATTTAAAACACCGTTATCGAAAAAAAATTCAAAAGCAAAACAAAAACAACGATTTTTAAAAATTGTTGACCGTAAATCCATCGTTAATAATTTTTTTAAAAAACTTTATTTCAATACGATAGATATTGCATCTGTTAAAGATGAATCTTTTTTATTGCATATTTTTCTTGCTTTTTACTGAAGTGTAAAACAGACATCGAAAGAAAAAAAAAAGCGATCATTAAAAAACATCGACCTTAAAACATCGATGGTAACTATCAAAAACGTCTTCTAACGAGATTGATAGTGTAACGGCTGATTAACGTTGTAACTTTTGACGCATATCTTTGTGATTTATTTTTTTTGCTGAAATATAAAACATTGACATAAAGAATAATCATAAAATAAATAAAATTTTAAAAATTATTTAAAAAAACGGCGAAAGCAAATTAAAAATGTTTTAGAAACATTAAGAGCAAAACATCGATAATAATAATCATGGAAAATACTTTCCAATGAGATCAATATTGAAACTTCTGATTAAGGATGAAAATTTCTTAATATGTCTGCTTATCGCATATTTTTATCAAGATTTTTCTGCTGGATTATAAAACATCGACATCGAAAAAAACATCGAACCCAAAACATCGATGTTAGAAAAACATCGGCCCTCAAACATAGATGGTAAAAACATCGATGTTTTAGCAAAAACATCGATGTTTCCAAAACATCGACATCGATGTCGCAGCCCTAGTTAGAATTTAGATTTGAAACGTTTATCACATCTTAAAGTATCTGTGTAAATTAAGTCATAGGAAAGTAAGAAAGTTTTAAAAGTTTGGATGAAACTGCGAAAAAATAAGCCACCGAAGGTCAAAATTTCAAATTGTCAAGTAATACTATTATTTTTATCTCCCCTAATAAAAGCGATCCCTGCTCAAAATAAATTGGATTTTTTTTTAATTCAAAATTTGAATATCAGGTCCTCTAAACAAAACTTTTTTTTAGACAATTAACTCAAATTATTCTTACAATTATTGATTTATTGCTAGTATACATTTAACCACTTCATGCACTTAAAGTCGAATTATAATAGTTTATCAAAATGAATAAAACAGAATTTTTTATCCAAAGGATATCTTTTGCAAATCCCGTGCAAACATTAATTACTCTTTACTCAGAAACATGAGACTATTACAGGATTGACTGACAAAATTTAGATATTAAAAACGGTTTACGTAAACATCTTGATGCTCAATATGGATATATGACTCAGCTCCAATTTTGTACGACTATTTTTTTCTTGCCATATTCTAAACACCTTGTTTAATGAAAGAGCAGAGCTGACGGAAGATTTAGGGTATGTCTATTTTAGCCCATGATCCCGAACTCCTCTGGGATAAGAGATTCGTCCTGCTTTCCCAACTCCTGGGGGAATACACTTAAGTTTAAGTGTAAACTTAGGAACTGCTAGGCAATGCACCATTTTGAATTGTTTCCTTTCCTTCACAGGAAATATATTTTTCATTATACCGTTGCATTACCTGGTTTCGATCCTTTTTTGCAAACTTAAAACTTCGTTTAGGGTTGATTCGGGTAAGTGGGCCACTGGGGTAAGTGGGTAAATTAAAATTGAAATGCGCATACGGTTTTTATACCTTTTTGTACTGATCATGCTAAATTTCGTCACAGTGATTGCTTTTGCATATATTTGGGTTTCATGGAACTTTTTTTTGGTTCATATAAGTTATGTCAAAAAAATTTCCCAAAAAATTTTTTTTGCGAGTTCAAGCAACATTTTTCAAAGAAGTGTTTGAATGTGAGCATTTATTTTTTTTTCTTCGTTCATCAAGTTTTCTTGTAGAGTTTAACCTAAAGTACACATTGCAATAAGAACTTTTATGTAAAGTATTATTAATAAGTGTTTAAGGGTAGAAGTCCCACTTACCCCGTGGTTTTTCTCTATTAGAGTAAGTGAGTCCCCTCACTATCGTGTAAGTGGGCCCCCTCATAATAATGATGATTTCAAAATGAAAAGCAGTTTGATGAAGCAATTTCTACGATGAAATGAAAGATAATTATAGACACCAAGAAGAAATTTATGGTTCAGTTACAAACACTGCAAAAGTTGGTAACTATGTATTTGTGAAACTTGCATCAAAGAAAACCATAAAGTGTTATGAAAGTCTAATTTTAAAATGTGATACAAATGAAAAACATACTGCAAAATTTGATAGAGGGAGCAGAAATAGCTACATTTTTTTTCGGTTTGATGTAAGTGATGTTAGAATTAAAACTGCGGATGAAATGATAATGTTTCTCCCTCAGAAAACTTCAAATAGACGCTGCCATTGAGTGTTTCCATTTTTTTTCAACCTATAATTTTTTTTTTATTTTACCAAAATTGATCTTAATCGACTCTATTATGTTTATTAAACATTAACTCATATGTAAAAGCAGAAAATACGCCTAACGGCTTTTACTGAGTTTCACAGACACAATTGTTTTATATTCCGTTTTTCTGTCATACACATTTAAGTGTAAGTAGATATCTCATTTATGGATACATTTACGGAAAAGTATTCCCTACTGAAATTTTGCATACTTTGTTAGGTACGACCTACAAGCCCTTTAAATACAACTAAATGGAGGGTGGCCCACGTACCCCTTCCCAGGGGGTAATTGGGTCCCTTCACCATTTTTTAAAGAATAATATTATTAAAAGAATTTAAAGCATTTTTTATGGAAATAATGCTGAACTTGTGTTCATTAATAATGTCCAAGATGAAATAAGTCAACGAATTTAAGCTGTATTGCTTTAAAACTTTAAGGAGCTTTAAAATCGAACTGTTTTAAAAAGGGGGCCTACTTAACCTAACGAGACCTATATATTTATTTCGGCAAAACATTAAAAATGTTTATTGGTTTAAGTCCTTCATTAACGCACTTTTAGTACCATTTGCTCTCGTTACATCTAGAAAAATATACATAAATGAACAATAATTTGGCTCAGTATGGCCTATAAAGGCTCTTGCGCCATTAAACTAAATCGAAAAAAACAAAAATGTAATACACCGTCAGCTCGTTTAGTCCATCCATGGACTGCAGCTTCGTGCTTATTATGCACTCATCAGCATGGTATAGGAATTAAATGAGCTGGAGTCAAAAATCCTCTTATAGAGCAAAGAGAGCCAACAAAAACTGGTAGCTGATGTAAAATTAGTACACCAGCGAGCGACCGCACTTGATACGGTACACCGCCGTTATAAAATGCAATAAATTAATCTTAATACTGGCATCTATACTTCAATTAGTAGCTGAACATATGACTGACGACAGTCAGTTTTACATCTGTGAAAAAGCAGTTTATAACTTTTGACCCCGCCCCCGGCACTATCTAACATTCCTACTTCACCGTTTTCTTTTTCCAGCTCGGGCACCCAATATCATTTTATTACTTAGTGAGACACTACTTTCACTCCCAATTTTCTTAGTAACTATTAAAAAAAAATACTTAAAACTTGACAGTGATTTCTTTAAAAAGTTATATAATCGAGTTTTTTAGAAAACTAAATTAGCTCACTTAAATTGAAAAATTCCCTTATGAGGAAATTTATTTTATTTCTCTTGCACAATGAAAAAATGCCTTTCCGCGAAAAATAACATATGTTACAAAAGCTATCCCACCCTATCAGCTTGAATAGCAAAACCCTCTCTTTTTGCAATTTATAACCATGATGGTTTGTTCTAATAAAGTTAATTAACATCGTAATGACAAAAAGCTTGAAAATTAATTTCTTTCGTTGAAACACACTTCATTCTGAGATAAGGATATTTTGTTCGGCTAATTAACAACTTTTTCAGTGAAGTTTTTCAAAGGATTATTGAAATCTCTTGATAAGGTAAACACTAAAAAGAGATATCACCCCGAAATAAAAAGGTTTTTAACGAGAATGAAATAACATTTAATGAATAAATTCTAATTTTATACTTTATTATCGTTCGAAGGAAGTTTTGAAGTGATTTTTTTCCATCACGTTGAGAAAAAGCCAGATGTTCAGAAAAAAAGAAGGATTAAGTTCATCGGAAAAATATGATAGCCATTAGAACTTCTTTAAAGTAATAGGATTAGTATTATTAGTAGAAAAATATAAAGCTAAGTGAAAGGTACTTATCCTCAATGAAATGAATAATAGCGTTGAGAAGGATATTCAGTGTAACTGTTAAAGCATTTGTTTACAATAAAATTTCTTTTTGTTATTTTGAAAATAAAGAGAACACTCCTCAGATTTTCTCTTTTAATAAAATGAAATGTTTTGAGATGATACTTAAGATTAATTCAGTACCGTAAAATGGGGTGAATCGGAACACTTTTCAGCTTTGATTGTAAAAAAAGAAGTTAAAAGATTTTTTTTCAATTCGATTTTTTTGTGAAAAAACTTCGGTCTTGCTTTGCTTTTGATATTACAAGCAAAGACAAAACATTTTGAACAGTTATATATATCGGAATTCAGGGGTGTTTCGAATCACCCCATTGATAGAGGTCAATCGAATCACATTTTAAAATTTTTATTTTTTTAAATTTTAGCTGTAGTAGGTTTTACAAATATGAGTAGTTTTGATAAAGAAGAATAAGAACAGATAGTTACTGTCAAATAAAAGTTTATTTTCTATACCAGTAAACGTTTACGATTTGTCAAAATTCAAATAAATTTTGAACTTATGAAAAATTAAAATTAATTTTAAGAAATGCTTTTGAATTGAAATACAAAGATTTAATATAAATTGAAGTCACTCATGTCCTCCACAACTATGTACTTGTCCTTAAAACTAGCAGTTGTGGCTTGCCTTAAGTTTTTTCATAACATTTTCTCGGATGAACCTTTTCTTTGATTTCTTGAAATCTCTGGGTTTTGGGGATTGTCCTGTATGATTTTCCCACTTATTCATCACTGTCTGTGTGCTGAACTTTTGACACATAAAGTCTGTGTGATTTTTCCCCATGTATTTTAAGTAAAAAGAAGTCTCCCGGAGCAAAAATCTTTTTAAATCTGCAACTTTCTCTCATTCTATGATGTAGTTGCTCACAAGAAGGGATAAACAGTAATAAGTTCTTGTCCTTGTCTTGCCTAGAAGAATTGGACTTAGAATCTTGATTTTTCAAACAGTTTCCTTTAAATAAATTTAAATTGGATAAACAGAACAAGGTGTTTCCGATTCACCCCGCAAATTTTTTTCCTATGGCATTTTTCAGAATTCTTCTTTTTCATGATACAATTTTTAAAAAAATGTAAATTCTAATGTGGTATTATGTAGTTCAGATGCATGCATAATTGAAACATACCATTCTTAGGTGTAAAATATAAGAAGGTTTGTTCTTACATATGAAGTTTTGCAGTCTATGAAAAGGTGATGCTTTCTAACATTCCACGTACAGCCCTCCTTAGAAGCCAGTAGCGTTACCAGATTGACAAAAACAATTTTTTCTACCTTCCTATGATCTTAACTTTCTAAAAAAAATTAATGGCGAAAAATATCCAACAGTAATGAAGAATTTCTTAGTACGGTCGGGAAGTTTTGTTCCGATTGACCTCGCCGTTCCTATACACCCCATTTTACGGTATTCTCCTTATGCTTAAATGTTCATATTTATGAATAAAAACTTTTTATAGTTGTGTAAATCTTTTTTTCCCTCAAATACTGAAAAAAAAGCTATTTAACGCATTTAAATGCAGATTTTAACTACTATTTGCATTTGGAATCCAACAATGTACACTACCTAGAGCAAAAAGCACTTTTAGATTGTAATGAATACATTTTTAAAGTTTTTAACAAAATTCCACTGGAACTTTTTACTTTTAATGCTTGATTGCAGACACAAAACACAAGTGAACCTTAACCATCATAATAATGGAATTTTAAAATGCAATGGTTTTGTCTATTTGTTTTGAGATATAAATTACAAAATATTTT
>JAXGGA010009142.1:0-52891 GCA_038373865.1 Uloborus plumipes | reverse complement strand
GGGAGGGGGCTTAATCAGAGAAAAAACACACAAAATGAAAAGAGTCCTGTTCTGCTGCCGAAATGTAGTCGAGATTAAGGGCGGTATACTTGTAGCAACTCAGAGCTCCGTTCATTCCAGGCATTATTTTCCCGTCATTTAAAAATTTTCAAGGGGGGGGGGGGTCAAAGGGTGCAAAAATAATGTAATTTCATCGGAAAACGACAAAAACCGTGCCTACTTGTATGTAAATACATTGGTTTCTCAACCTCCTCTGCCCCCCCCCCTAAATGACGGGCCTGGTTAAATCTAAATCCGACCCTGGTGGTAGCTAGCAGCTGAGGGGGAGGGGGGGAGAAAAAGAAGAAGGAAATTGTATGTACAATTCAATTGTATGTACACATCATTCAATTGTATGTACATTCATAGTAAGAGCGAATATATATACCTCTTACAAAAAATCTAAGAGAAAAATCTAGGGGGAGGGGGAAGGGTGTCCAAAAACTCCACCAGCACTTTTGAAATTTCTTGACCTGCGCCCCCCCCCCCCAAAAAAAAAAAAAAAAAACTGTTGGTCAACCTACGCTATGGGCCTAATCCTAAATGGAAAGGTTCCTCTCGTTCGGCATTTTCTATCACAAGTACCGTATTACCTACACAGTATACAGGAGTTTTCCGATTTCTAAATTCTTTGGTGCTTTCAGTATATTGAATAAAATATCGCTTGTCAGACTTTGACCGGATAGTTCCGGTTTTCAGGCAAAATCCCGGTGCCCCTGCCGGTTTACTTCATGTCCCGTTGATTATAGGAGACTAAAAAGTCGAGAAATAAGTAACTGAAAAGGATATTTTAGGATAATTGAAGGGGCAAGTGGATAAAGGTGATATGTGACAATTTAAATTCCACATATCACCTTTATCCACATGCCCCTTCAATTATTGGGGCAGTTGTAACCTTGATGTGTAAAAATTAATAATGGATTAGCATTGGAAGATTATTAAAACATAATTAATTCCTAAAAAAAAAAGACTTTCAGAAAAATCCTAGCCAATAAAAAGTACAAGTGAATATTGTTCAAATTTTGATTCCTCGTTCAAACTATTTCTTCTTACTTAAGTAACTTTTAAGTATTACATGTACAAAATAAAATGCTTAAAATTATATACTTAATAAATGTATTTTTACTCCTGGTTTCGGTTCGCTTTCGGTAATTATTTATTTACTAGCTGCCAGGCCAGCTAGATTAGCTTCCTGCGGCATGTTGATGCATAATGTCCCCCCGCCACCCAACTTTTACTTCATTCTGATGTGATATTATTTGATATAATTCAATTTTCATAAGATTTTAAGACATACTACGCACGCGGCCAACTAATGCCCAAGCAACTAGCTGCGTGGCCCGGCATTGCACGGGCGCTTCGCGCCTTTAAAGTAGTAAAGAATGTTTCAAAAAAATACTCGCCGCCAAGGCGGCTCCCTAACAGGCGCTTCACGCTTTCACTTTTTTCCTGCATCAAAAAAATCATTCGAATTATTGATATGCTTCGCGCCTTCGAAATGGTGAGGAAAGTTACTGCAAGTTCTGCTCGCTCAAGGGAAAGAAGCAAACATAGATGCTCAGTTTTTAATATAAGTAGATGGCTTTTCAACAAATGAATGTTTCAAAATATTACAAGTAGCTAGCGAAAAAAATACTACGTAAGTGGCCCGCTTATGAGTTTCGTGTTTGATTTAGTTAAGCCTTCATTCAAAATTCTCATTTTCATTTTTATTATTGTTTCATGGCATGGCAACCACGTTTTGCAATGCAAGAATGGATTTCATATTTAATCATTTATTAGGCTTAATCGCTTTAAACTTGACTACTTATTAATTGATATCTTCGCTATTAAAATCGTATAATATATAGATTGAAACTAATGAAGCTTGAAAAATTACCTATCTATCGGTACCTGGTCGACTTCAGTCATTGCGTCAGGAGAAAGAGCGTGACATAGAAAGATAGTTAGAAAGATACTCAGTTTTTATATAAGTAGATATTATATAAATTGAAACTAATGAAGCCTGAAAAATTACCTATCTATCGGTACCTGGTTCGACTTTCAGTTCATTGGCGTTCAGGAGAAAGAAGCGTGACATAGACAGAAAGAAAGATAGTTAGAAAGATACTCAGTTTTTAATATAAGTAGATAGTAGTGAGAATAAACTATCCCTAAAATAATTCTAAAAATCAGCCAAGATAGAGTACCCTCGAATTCCCGCGAAGCTGGGGAGGTGTGGGGGGGGGGGCATTCCGGTTTAACTTTTCAGAAAACTGGCAAACCAAAGTAAAATGCCTGAATGTGTAGCATATTACAACACACAGTCAAAAGGCAGGCTCGTGATTTTAGCAGTTCAGCAATACAAGTGTGAGCTTTTAAAACATTGTCATATGTTTTTCTTCAATATGCCCATTAATATAAATCATTAAGAGTATCCTTTTAAGAGAAACGAATAGCTGTTTTGTAATCTTACTTTTTATTTTGCAAATTAATACAGCTATCTGCTTTTGATGAAACTAATTTTTCTGGAACTTAAGCTTTAATAAATTGCTGACCTTTAAAACTTTTCTTTCCAAAACTTGTTCTAGACATTTTTTTTTGTACGTTTTTAACGATCGAAATGTTCTCCAATTTATTATCAGAGAACTGTGCAGCTCTATCCTAGTTTTTCTGATGCTACTTCGCACTCTGCGGGGTGCGAAATATAGCTAGAATAAAAAGCACAGTGAATGAGACCTTTTCATACTTCATTGAACTAGAAGCATCAACTAATAACTTCAAAGCAGCCCATTTTCCATCCATCCTCACCAGTAGCCTACATAGACCTACGTGCGCCCCCCTCAAGATTTGTAAATGCTAAATGCGCCCCCCTTAAAGAAAATTACATTTAACTATAAAAAATGTTTATTTTCTTGAGTGTAAATCATAATGCTATTTTTCTGGATCATGCGCCTGTGCCCCCCCCCCCCGCGGATGTGCTATGTACGTCACTAATCCTTATGACGTATCATCGCACGTACCTTATGACGTACGAGCTTTATGACGTATCATCTGACAAATCATGTATTTGAACAGAACAAGATTCACTTTGGAGCTTATCTAAAGCTTCATATGCAGTTTCTCCATTTTTCTGAAGTAACACAGTAGAAAACTTATTATACTTGGCCGCAACCTTTCTTGACTATAGAGAAATAAACTGAGATGAGCTCTTTGCACGTTTTTCGTTCTTAGTTCCAAAATGTAGAGCAGAAAAAGACGTGAAAAACGATACCTATGTTTAAATTATACGATCTCTGTGAGAAAAGATATTAATATTTAAAGTTGGCTTTAAAAATTTCGCGGGAAAACACTGCAATCAAGATGGCCGCTGATGTGACGTCACAATGCACAGCGGCGCCGCGCCAATCGCTAGTAGAAGACCGATTCGGCTTGCGTTTTAGAGTTGTGGTTCCCTACTTTTGATAAATACTACCTATTTATAAAATTTAGAGCATGGCAGAGACTAAAAAGGGTAGTTATAAGTATTGCCTTGTCCCTTGTTGCAAAAATACAACCTATAATACGCCTGACAAGCTATTTTTTAGTGTTCTAAAAGATCCTGCCAAACGAAAAGGCATGGATAAATGCAATGAGAACGGATGAGAAAAAGAACAATAAACTATCCAACAAAACCTCTCATTGGTGTTGTGAGGATCACTTTTCGACAAGTAAATAAGTTATTTCTAATTTCAATGTTAAATATTAAGAAATAATTTAGCTTTTTCGCCGTGTGAGAATAATAGGAACATCTTTGAGGGCATCCGTTTTCCCACACGGGGGAGGAGCTACGGAGCGGTTTCGGTTTCGGCTTCCACTGCGCAGCCCTACTGCGCAAGATAGTTTGTGTGCACGACTGGAGTTGGGATCTCATTCTGTTTGCCAAACTGGCGATAAAGTTCACTTTCTGGAAAAGGTAAGATTGGTGGAAAGAACCAATCAGGGGGTTCATCAAGTTAGTTAAAGTTATGGCTGCATTTCCGTACATCGATGTAAAATGTTTTGAGAGTTTTTGGTGCTGGTTTGAACTCGTTTAACCGTAACCATCTGTTTGTTTACGTCTAATAATTTTCTGTATAGTTCATATTTTATTTTCATGGTCGACTTTTTTGAAAAATGCTCTCTCTCACTATTTTTGTGATTAAAATGAAGCATTTTCAGGCATTAATTGTGTTTTTAAAGCATATTGTGAAATATATTTAGAAATTTTTATGTTGTTTAGTTACTCTTTGCGTATATGATGATCGATACATGTTTGATTTTGTGTATGAAAACAACTTCAAAATCAAGACTTTGCGACACTAAATTTATTCAATAGGTAATTTTAAAACTCCATTAACAAGAAGAAATGACTTTTTTTACAGTACTTAGGAAATAAATTAATATGTTTACACATCAAAGATTAAAAGAAGTACATTTTGTATGTTAATCAAACATGGGTGAATCGCACTTTCTTGTTAGAGGAGAAAATTTTTTCAATTGATAATTATTTCAAAATGTGAAGGTTGGAATAAATACGTTTTTAGTTATCTGGAAAAAAAAAAAAATAGGAATGTGTAATTACAAATTACTATTGAACCCTATACCTAGAAAGACGGGATGAGGCCACAGTGGCACTTGTGAGTTTTACAGCAGAAATAAAGCAATTTTTTGTTTCTCCTGCTTTTTGTAGCATGAAAAAGTTCTTTTAGCTTTACTTTCACGTTTAACTTCTTATTTTTACATTTGAACATAATTTTAAATGGGAAAAACTTGAAATAGAAACTAACACTTTACATTCTTGCATGTAGAGATAACATTACAGAAAGTATTATGCCCCCCCTCCCCCTCCTCATTATAGTTATCATTTAGTCATTACAGAAGATGCGTATGGCAAATGGACTTGATCAAGAATGAATTTATAAAGAATCCATTAAACAGTCAGTCAGGGGCCACACTGGCCCCTTTCTAGGCAGAAGACAAGTTTCAGTCTTTCTATTGTTAAAGAATACAAAATCAACTGAATTATTAATAATATAGGTCTTTTGATTCAAGGGGACTTCCCTTGAATATTTTGCATGGCGATCGCCATGCAGGTATTGCTCATATAGTATATTAAAATTAAATAATATAGACATTAGGAAACTTAGCAAAATGTTACTTAGTTACATTTTTCTAACAGAAAGTTGTGTGTACCATTGAGTTACCATGTTCATAAACAGCAGTAGCAGATACTTATCTCGTCATGTATTTGTATTTACCTACCATAGACTTATAATAAAGAAAATTGACAACTGGTAATTTTTTTTTTTAAATGCATTCATATATTTTACACACTTCAACTCTCAATAATGGATACTAAAATAACTAGAGATTTCGTCCCTTAAATAGGAATGTACTGTGAAACCTCGCTGCAACGCAAACCGAGTTAAGTGAAATGGCTATTATGCGAGTTTTTTATTCATTGGCGTCATCAGCTAAAATTTATTGGGGGGGGGGGGTTATATTTTGAATATGCAGTGGAGTAGTCAGCATTGGTGACACCCGGGCCAGAAATTTGCTGTCAATCTCCCCAGCCCCCCCCCCCTAAAAAAAGTACTACATAGAGTAAGTAAAGTTGTAATTTTCTTAGAAAAAAAACCCTTAAAAATGAAATTAAACGTGCTTGGTATATTCAGTGGCGTACCTAAACCGGGTGTCCCTCAAGGAAATAATTTTCTGTCACCCCCCTCCCTCTTTATCGGTGAAAAAAAACAACACTCCGGCATGTTAAAAATGCATACTTTTTAGAACTAACTTATTTGACTGTACGTGGTAGAATAATATTATAGTCCAGCGAATTTTTCATTAGTTGATAAGTATAATTTGTCAAAACATTCTACAAAAGGGGTGGGGTTTTCTCCCCCCAGGAATTGAAAAAAACGTGTATGAAATTCTGCTTCTGATGGCTTATAAGGGGCAACAGGCAGGCAAGCATTAAAAAAAGTTAAACATATTTGCAAGAAATCTTTTTACTCGACAAATCTCGGACAATATTCAAGAGAGAGGAAAAACGAAGAAGCTGAAAAGATAATGCATCCCCAACAGTAGCGTACATAGACTAAGGTGCGCTCCCCCGCAAGATTTGTAAAAGCGCCCCCACCCCCTACTAAAATTTAAAAAAAAAAACATTTTTCCCGTGTGAATTATAGTGATATTTTTTGATGGTGCGCCCTCAAACCTCTTGCGCGCCGCGGGGGTGCTATGTACGCCACTGATCCCTAACTTGCTGACACAAGCTTTCGGTACAGTTTTTGACAATCTCCTAATTCACGGACACGTACATTTACAATTGCAAATGTGCTGAAACGACGGCATAAAATTATGCAATTTGGGGGGGGCTGTATGGGGGGCCCGGCATTAAAATTGGTACCGCGCCCCATCGCTGGTAGCGGCGTCCCTGGTCGTAGATGCACACTTCCAATTACAAAAATGCTCAAAATGATTTGAAGGGTTAAGATATTGAAAGCATGAAGCAAAAAAAATGTTTAAAAAAATTAAAAAATGAATTTTTATAGGGTCCCTTTACTTATATTTAGGGAAATCAAGAGCATAAAAAAATAATTCTAACACAAAAAAATTGACATTTGCACCATATTACAATAGCTGTCAAAACAGCTTTTGGGGGAGAATGTATAGGATGGCAGTCCAAAGCGCTTCGGCAAAATGATAAGCAAGCATTCCCATCTGTCTTTTTTTATGCGCACCCTCAAAACTTTGAACTCGAACAGCTCTTCGAGTTATAATCGCACATATTTCAAACTTTTTGTTTTCGAACCATGTAAGGAAAAATGTAAACATTCAATTTTGTTGCCACTGGTTATTTCTACTTTAAAAATAAGAGTAAATGTTTGTGAACGAGAAGTGACATGTGTTTTTGTAAACACCTTTTTAATCGCTTTTTATTCGCCGGGAAAAATAGAAAACTTTGAAAATAAACTATAATCTTTTGTACATGATTACTATGCATACTGAAGATTAAGCTATGGGGAATCAGAAAGTTCTAAAGAGCTTGGATTTTGAGAAAAAAAAATCTTTTTCTTAATGCATCGGCGAAGGCCCTGCGTCGTCTGCTAAGCTATCGGCCGTATTGGCGTGGGCGTGGTTTGAGAATTTACGTGTCATTCGCGTAAATTTCTATTATGCTGAGACTCTAGTAATTACTTCTATTACTTTGCACTAAAAGATATTTATTTCGGAGAATCATAGCGTAATTGGATTCGGGTTAATAAAGAGCAAATGAGCAAAATAATCGTTTTAAAATAGATTATATATATAAAATGGACTTTCTCTCGCGAAACTCAGCTTTAACTTGCAAATTTTTTCTCAAATAAACTGACGTCCTCAATTTCTGCTTCGATAAATTTGTTTAAAGGCTAATTTTTTTCATTCGGCAATTTTTCAATTTGATTTTAATGAAATGAATGTTCGTATGCTTTGTATTATACAAATCAAAATAAATAATTTGCATAATTTTGTGGATTATGTGTATAATAATATGTGTTTGTGGATTGTGCATAATTTTTGTGGATTTAATACCAAAGTCTATTTGAGCGGGGGCATTACGCCCCCCCCCCCCTCTCCTGACTTTGGGAAAAAAATGTATTTTCATATAAGCGGGAGTGGTTTTTGTTGTTTTCGAGGAAATTTGCTTTGAGTTTACACCCTTTTAACCCCCACCCCTGGAAAAATTGGAAATGAAGGGCGACAAGGTGTATAGAATTCGAGGTAACTCCCCTACCCCCATCCCTGCATTTTCAAAGCATACTTTTCCGTAGTTTATAATTAAAAAAAAAAATGAAAATTGCGATGCAATCCATTTTAACTTCTATATTTACTAATAATTACTGTTATGACCTCCACTCTTTACCAGTTAAGTAAATTCTGGCTGCAAATTTTTTTTCAAATCCAAACTGTTTTATATGTTCAACATGAAAAAATTATATGGTGCAAAATGTATTGAAAATTGCTTAGGAGCTGTTCATTAATCTCGCTTTTTCCCAATATTTTAAACTCCCTTTGAAACAAAATGTCACAGTTCTCTTTAACCTTTACCCCTTTGTCACATGTCACACTACTTTTCAGAAACATTTCTATAAAATATGCAATGTCACACTTCTTGTTACCCCACCTTCATTCTTGTCACCTTCACTTTGTCTTTGGCATAACCTCATTCATAGTCGTATTGTCCATTGCCAGAGACTCATTTCAGCAAAATAGGTTTTCTCGAAGGTCTTCCCTTTTGTTATTTCTTTTGAATTTATTGCCGATATGAATTCTGCCGACATTCGCGTCATTTTCTTATATGAGTACAAACTTGGTAATAGTGCTGCAAAAGCTGCACGCAACATAAACCAAGCGTTTGGGGAGAATACGGTTAACGATCGGAAAGTGCAGCGTTGGTTCGAAAAATTTCGGACTGGCGATTTTTCACTGCAAAATGAGCCGCGTAGAAGACCCAAAACGTCTGTGAAGAATGATGACCTGAAGGCTCTAGTGGAAGCGGATCCAGCCGTATCCACGAGGGAACTTGCTATCAGGATGAAAGTTGACCATACAACGATATTGAGACACTTTTCTGAGATTGGCAAGGTTAAGAAGATGGACAAGTGGGTACTGCACGCACTGACAGAGCGAAATAAGCTGGATCGGTTAAACGTATGCTCATCATTGCTAACCCGATTTCACTGGAATATGAAGTTTTGCAGCATCCACCATATTTACCGGATCTCTCGCCGACCGATTTTCATTTTTTCAAGCATTTAGAGCTGTTTTTAAAGGGCAAACACTATGAAAATGTAGACAGTCTAAAAAACTCGATATCAGAGTTTATTAATTCTAAAGACCAAAATTTTTTTAAGACAGGCATCTACGCTTTAAAATCTCGTTGGGAGAAGTGTATTGAAGCGAATGGAGCATACTTTGATTGAATAAACAGCCCAAAAAAAAAACTTTTAGTTCGAAACCGTTTTTGAGAAAATATGTAAGGTGCTCAGAAGTGGTCTCTGTCTCATTTATTTTGTGGCAAAAAAGACACGGTATAGGCCAATTACAAATTTGCGGGGGAAAACAATCGGCCGATGATACAGCAGCAGCATGTTTTCCTGGTGAATTGAATCGAAAAATTGTTGAGCTAGACTTGGTAGATGAGCAAATCTATAATGCTGATGAAGCTGCGCACAACTAGAAAATGCTTCCAGATAAAACTCAAGATTTCAAGGCGAATAAAGGAATTTTTATGTATGTGTATGTATAATTTACTTGCATGCTGGATAGAAAACTATTTTTAATGACCTCGGTTATATCGCGCTTTTTTCTTGTCCCCCGAAAAACGCGATATAACGAGAGGTTACTGTATTTCCTGATTTCTCAATAACAGTTGGAATGATTGAAAATTTACTTGGATTAACTAGGCAATATTTCTTTAACCGACACATTATGAACAATTAAAGGAACCTTATGCGATTTCTTTTTTAAAAGTTCATTTCTAACATATGGAAAAAGAGATAAAGCCTTGCGTTGAACATATGTGAAAGGGGATATTAAAATTTACAACCAGAGCCAAAATCGTGAGACACCTTTTCTTAAACACTTAAATATTCATTACAGTATCATCTCGTCAAAATGATTATACAATTCACAATTATTTTGAATTATGCGTTAGTGGTAATTGTATTTTGAAATTGTATGCAAATCAGAAATGCGAGTTGGTGTAAATAAGTCTTTTTTTCACAAATGTATTTTTAGTATTTGTTTTATTTTACTTAACATCAGTTTCTTATTCAGCAGATGAGATTTTTTAGAAGTGATTTGTTACAATTCTATACAAACTTAATAAATTTTCATGTATTGTGTATGTAAATGCTTGTGGGTCATTCATGGTGTTAGACAAGCGAGTTGCTAAATATTTCCCGATTTCTCAATAAAAGTTAAAATGATTCAAAATTTACTTAGATAAACTAGGCAATATTTTTTTCTTTACTGACACATCTATGAAGAATTAAAGAAACCGTTTGCCATTTCTTTTTTAAAAGTGCATTTTTAAAATATAGAAAAAGAGATAAAGCATGCATCTATGCATAGCTGCATTGTTATGTGAAGAAATTCTGTAAATTTTTTGCTTGCTATAAACAACTCGTTAAATGTTACACAGAGGCAGAGTGTGGTTGAGTGAAAAGAGATTCAGCCTTGACAAGTTGATAAGGTGATCTGCCTGCTCATTTCCGATGTGTCACAATGATTTGACAACCATCGGAAGGCCACACTTTCCCCGCTGAAAAAGTTTCATTTCACAGAAATGGACATTTTAGATTTTTATCACTTTAAAGGTGACACGTAGGTGACAAAACAGCTACTTCTTAATCCATTAGAAACATAATTTTGCATTCATGACTTTTTTAAGCTTCCAATTACAAATGATATAGTTGCTATGTACCGTCGAAATTAACACAATGCTTTTCAATCGGATATCTAACACTGAAAGTTCTCGCACCAGCATTTTTTCTTTCACATCTTCTGTTGAACCATTTGTGTACACATGAAACCTGTTTTCAGGAGGGTATTTTTTCTGTTCAGAAGCCAAAGCTGCATTTTTTAACTCACTTGAGAACAAAAATTCGGAAGAAACAAACCCATGAGCTGGATTTGTTTACGCAGTAGCTTGGCACCCCGCCGTCTCGTTGCCCATAACAACGTCTACAGTAAAGATTGCAGCGATCCTGGCGGAAAAGTGAAATTTTATCGCCGTTTTTAGGTGTTGCCACACGTAGGAGATGTCTCTCCTGCTTCTATCTCCATGATAGTCACTTTGTGGGAATTGAATAAATTATCTAAAAATTTTATAAACGAACAACTAATCAGATTTTCTATTCGAATGTCTCTGGTTACTGCCAAAACCAAATGAATCGGCGACTCCATTCGAACACAACCCATAAGTTTATTTCAACCACGTGTTAATTTTTAGGGTTTGTTTGATTTCATCGGATCAACATGGTCCAAAATTTTCAAAAGATTTGCAAAAATCATTTCAAAATGTTAAAGATGACTTCATTTCATTTCACCGCTACCATTGTTGTTCAAATCAATTTTAAATGCGACATTTCAAACCAAGGCAGGGATTCAAGTGAAACAGCACTGCGATCGCTTCGATTTGCAATCGCTACTGGAAGTGAATTACATTATCATCAACTTAAATTGGCATGACGTCACTACGGGTGGAGCCAATAAGAGCTCACAAGTACTCAGCGATCTCCTCTTATTCGTCAAGTAGGCTGTGACGTTTTATCTAACTCGCTTTTCATAGGCAAACGTCACGCTGACGTCACGATGTTTTTATCAAGAAACGTTCTAATGTAATTCATTTCCAGTCGCGATTGTAATTTGCGATTGCCTGTTTCACTTGAATCCCTGCCCAAGGCTGAACTCGATTTTTATCGGTCTTGTATCTAAAATTTCAAAGCTTTCTGGGGAAGGGGAGGGCGGGTGGCATCCGAACCTGATTCTTGTCTATTTTGTTTTTTAAACATGGCTTAGAATAGCATTTTCTGGTATTTCAATTTTGGAAAATTCTGATTGGAGAGTCTGTGACCCGTTCCCTTCCCTTCACATCCAAAGTTTGTTTACTACTGGGCTTCCTGAACTTAAATTTCGAAAATTTCAATAGGGAAAATTCAATTTCGATTTCATTTTCCTGAGATTCCCTGTCAAACATTGTCCATTTCTCTAACGTTACCAGAAATGACCAACATGTGTGCTCTTCATTCATTTTAGTAATAATCGTTTTCTAATTTTAGAAACTGAATTCATTCTTTGTTTCCCCAACAAAGATCTATATAATTATGTTTTTAAAAAAATTGAGAGTTACCAAAACCTCATACCCCCCCCCCCCTATGTCAAGTCTATTGGACCTCACAATAGACGATAGCCATGTTTCATTACGAATTATACCATAATTCACTCGATTTTTCTATCTATTGCCCTTTTATGGGCACGGAATAAGGAAATTCCCAGAAACACTGGAAAACAAACAAGTTTTAAAAAAATGCCTCGCTTTTGACCAGAGAGTACATGGTGATTTATTTAAAGAAGGGTTAAGCCAATCATTAAGGTAAATTTACAAATTGATATTTCAAAATGTTTAAGTTTTTATTGAGAGAAGGTAGTTTTTAATTTATTTCAGAGGGGAGAGAGTTGGTCCACATCCACTCCTTTGGCAACTGCGGAGTTAGCTTCTGGTTTTGTGGAAGGTCATAATCGAAAAAGTGGGAGGGGGGATGCAAATTTAGGGCTCAGATGGGGGGTGGGCAAATTTGACGAAAAAAAGTCCCCGAAATGCAATTTTAGGCCACCCCATGATCCCTCCCCTGCGGATTTTCCAAGTGCCCCCCCCCCTCCCGGAGCAAAATGTCTGAAAGAAACACTGCGTACAACCTGTGTGGAAAGGGGTCCTCTGTTTGTCAGGAACAAGGCGCATTCATAGTACACAGTCCTCAGTAGAAAATAAACTGTTTGAAATAAACTGTTCAATTAACAATTCAGTTTTATTTCTTACTCACATAGTAGGCATAACAACTATGAAAGATCGCAATGTTTGTTTACATTCAAAATTCCCAATGTTCCCCAAAACTCCGGGTTTATTCCCCAAAATTCCCGGGTTTTTCCCCCACTCTCGAAAATGTTGGGTTTTTTGCATCTCTAGTCCTCCGATATGTCGAAGCTTAATGCAGGGGTGATTGTGTTCCGGTATTTTACCGGATTTCCGGTATTTTCATGATCGATTCTGGTATTTTCATGCTCGAAAATACCGGAAATAAAACATTTTTAATTATGCTTTTGTCTTCCCACCTTCAGTATTTTTATTATTTTTCGAATTTTCGGTGATTTTCCGATAATTACTAATAATATTCATCGAACAAAAATGTTAACATGAAATTCTATTTTTTTTTTAACTAAAAACTATTTGAAACTATTCGAATGTATGAAATGTTTTGTTTGTTTATGAAAGGCAATTTATTTTGAAATACGTATAATTATAAAATTAGGTGTGCTTAAATAATAGGGGCCTTGGTTTTTGAAAAAAGCACCCCACAGCCACCACACACACACATTTTCTTTTCAAAACTTTCAGGTATTTTTTCATGAACTCACAATCACCCCGGCTTAATGTGGTTTCTAAAATAAATACAGGGTTTATAAAATAAATTCTCACTTATACGCCACCTCATTTATGCTCCTTTAACACTTATACGACGATTTTAAATGGTCCCAGAACATGCCATAGCAAAATATTGATAGTATCATTCGTTTATGCGTCGCTCTATAGATAAATATTTAACTTATGCGCCGAATTTTCCCAAAAATAAAAATTTTTTTATTTATTTTCTTTAAAAAAAATACGCATTTTTCTTCACTTTCCTCTTAAATCTTTCGCCTTTATTGCTCACCGAAGGCATTTTTTCCACATGAACTAGAGTGTGGAGTGGGACAATTATCCATTAACCATTATGCATCGTTTTAGAGGGAACAGCTTGTAATTACCCAAGCAGTATCGAATCTTGGCGCAATATTGTAAAATGTTGGCTGAAAGATGGGTTAAGCTTGGCACCCAATATTGGCTAAAGAGTGGAGGGGATTCATTTTGACAATATCCCCCATTATTGCAATCCCAATCTTGAGCTATTATTGCATGCCGATCTAAGCCAATATTGGCATCACATTGGCTAGATAGTGGCTCCCAATATTGGTATTGCCTTGGCTGAATAATAGCTCCCAATGTTGGCAGTGTCTTGGCTACATATTAGCTCACAATATTGGCTAAAAATTGGATAGGGTTCATCCTTCTAAAATTCACCCTAAGAAAATATTTGTGTTTACAACATTTGTTATTATTTTGCCAAATTTATATTTTAATACTCGTCTTTTCACCATGTAGATGACATTAAATGCAACATTAAAACGTCTGGCGCCCTTAATCATTTCTATTCAGAGTTTCCAGCTGAGTAATGCTTCGAACTGTTTCAAAACATTTCCATTGTTTTCAGCAGTAAAAATTCAGGAAATTTTAAAATCTTTTAACAAAAGCATCTCCGCAGCATGCCTGTCAATTGGGAGATCAGAGTCAATTAAGACCCTTGGATTTTAAAATTATAATGTAAATATGCATTTTTCATGCATTTCGACGTCTTGTTCCTGTCTCTTTTGTATAGAAACTTCTTATTCATTCTTATGCTCCTTTTTCTATTGGTCTCTTGGGCCGGCGCATAAGTGAGAGTTCACTGTAGTAATGTCAGGTGGGTACAAAGTGGGTCTAAATCGAAAAACATCAATTAAATCTTTTCTAATTAAGATATTTAGGCCGGAATGTAAACGTTTCACTTGAATCAAAATTTGGGAATTTGCGATTGCATTGGTGAGTTGTGAGCGTCCCTGTTTCACTTGAATTCCTGCCGAAGTTAATTTGTTTTTCAAACACGTATGTGATCTCAATATTTATTTCAAAAAAAGAATTAACTAAGGGCCGAATTCAAGTGAAATACCATTGCAATCGCTACTAGAGGTTAAACTACGATAGAATAGCATCTCCTAGCGTTTCGCTTGAACCCAAATTTGGGATTGCAATGGTGAGTTGCGATCGCCCGTGTTTCACTTGAATTCCGGACTAAGTATCTTCATTAGAACAGGGCCGAATTCAAGTGAAACACCGTTGCAATCGCTACTGGAAGTCGAATTGCGATAGAATCGCATCTCGTAGTGATTGTAACGTTTCACTTGAATCCAAATTTGGGATTTTGCAATTGCATTGGCGAGTTGCGATCGTTCGTGTCTCACTTGAATTGCTGCCTGAATCTAGGTTTTTTTGACCAATACTAGCTTAAGTGGTAACCGGTCACACTATTCAAACACGACTGTTGAAAAATCTCGATTTGAAACACGAGGCAGGATTTAACCGCGACCGCAACAAAATCGCAAAAACGTAAACAAAAAAGGGACAAATTGACCAATTACAATTTATATACGTTACGGTGGTTTTTAAATAAATATCATGGATAGCGTATAAATAAATATCTTTTTGGAACACGTACGATTTGTGGAAATCATACAATTTCATTTCTTGGTTACAGACGTCCAATTAATCAGTTTATTTTATGTATTATGCTGAACGGAAATTTAGGTGAGAGTAAATGTTTGATCTTTAGTATTTGATCTTCCCCTTTGTGGATATTTTATTAAAACTTGAAGGCTCTTTATCATTTAAGTTCTTCAGAGCATGAAAACTTTACAAGGTAACAAGAATTGACCACTCTGACCCGATATTACAAATGAAATAACTAAAAATATTGCAACTTTTCCAAGAATTTTATCTTTAAGAGCATGACAGTAAAACAAATTTGAGGCCATTAAACAATTTTATTGTGTTACAAGGCTTTTAAAAACTTCGGAAACATTCTTGTTAAATAATTAAAATGAGAGTGAATAAACAAGGTTATCAACAATGCTAGTATGAGATCATTACACAAGATAAATCAGATTATAATAACCTAACAAGTTGATATGAATTGACCTCTCTGCCCCAATGTTTCAAATGAAATAACTAACAAAATTGCAAGTTCACCAAGTATTGCATTTTTATTGCACGAGTTATACAAATTACAGGTTATTAAGTTTTAATTACATTACGAGGATTTTAACAACTTCTGAAACCCTTTTGTTCATTAAAATGAGAGAGAATTAAAAAGGTCATCAGCAATGCTAGTATAACATTACTTCTTAAGACAATGTATTCAAGAATACTGCAAGCATAATATTAACTTACAGAGTATAGAACTATTTGTACTTTAACTACTTTTTGGCTTTGATGAAACCTGCTTAACATACATAATAACAACAAAATGTAATACAGTCACTCAAAAACCGTATGTTTGGTATCTCTGCCTGAAGAACATTGATAAGAATGTACTTGGACATTGTTTTGTGCACTTGAACAAGAAATTGTAACGGGTGTTCAGAGAGAAAAGTAGCTTTCGTATCAGAGTTATTGTATATTGATCAGCTGCATAACTTCAAATCATCCGTTAGGGTGTAATCATCATCATGGCCGCCTTAGGTATGGCGGGATAAAGGAGAATGTGTCAAACTCACACAGAATGGGTGGGGCTCGTCTGCCACCATAAGCACCTGCATCTGCACAAGAATTTGGATTGGGCGTACAGAGAAGGGTTTGCTCTTTTACCCGAGAACTTGGTTACTTGTTCATGAACATGATTTCGAACGCCCTTTAAGGCGTAACATCGAGCGTCTCCGGTTAGGGAGCGCAAAGAAAGTCTGTGAGCGTGTCTCACAATGAGGACGCCATGAGCGTCTGGAGTAAGTTCTTTAGTAGGTGTTGGATATCATTCTGGCGGGGGAGGGGGCCTTGCCTCCGAGGGCCTCCCTTGGTCATCTGGCTGAAGGGGCTGGTCCGATGGTGGTGGAGGTTTTCCTGGCAGTCTGGTGAATTTGCAGTGTGACTGCCATTGCAGTTAGCACATCTGGGGGTCTTGCTGCGGTTGGGGCAGTCTCTTAGACGGTGGTTCCCGGCGCAGACCAAACATTTTTCCTGCACATGGCACAAATAAGATGAATGGCCCCACCTCTGGCATTTGTAACATTGTAGTGAGCCTCGACGTGGTCTCTCAAGTTGTACAATGAAGTCTCCTATTTTCATCTTTTCGGAGTAAATTTCTTCAGGCTGGTCGTTTTTCTTGAGGTGGATGCAGAATATCGGGAGAAGACCGTCACGGTTCCGGAACTGTCTTATGTGGATAACTTCTCGTTTCCTTGCAGTGAATTCCTTCACAATCTCTCCAAGCTCCATGTCGACAGGTAGTCCTTTGATGACAACACGAGGGGGGGGGGGGGGTCCGATGGTTGGGGCGTGGAATTCCAGCTGGTTTTCTTCCGCGTATTTCTGGATCTCCATTTGACCTTCATCTGTTTTGGGAATAATCCGGGTTTCGTCTTTTTGAAGTTTCACCTCGAATTCCTCGTTTTTCCTTTTCTTTATTTCTGTAATCACTTTCTTAGGGTCTGGGGCGTTGACAATTACCGCTGGTTTGCGTTTTTTCTTATTTGCAGCTCTATGTGTCGTCGTCATTTTCCCCGCTGAGATTAGGGAACGGAGCTTGTTTACCTCTTCTTGTAGTAATAGGATTTCAGCTTCGTATTCCTTCGTCCTAAGATATTTACTTATTTAATGCGTTAAAAGTAATGCTATGCAAAACTTAAATTAATATTTAAAAATTATTTTTTAATTTCAAGTTTTATGTTACATTCTACTTCATATAAGAAATAATAGAAAGAATAAATAGTAGTACCTTCCTCCAAATACTTTGCGTAAAGTGGAAAAAGCACCCCTTAACGTCAGATTGGGGGAATGCAACTGCTAAAGCCTGGGCACATCCTGTTTCAAAATCGATAAGAATGCACCTAGGACTGAAGCGCATGTTCTTCAACTGGGCCTTCTGTTGAATAAGTTGAAAGAGTCTTTGATAAGTCACTTGCAACTTGTCCTGGAGCAGGCAGTAACACAAGGGGAAAAATTTGCCCTTGTATTCTCCGTGAATGGAATATATCTGTTTAAATATGCGAGGGACAATTTTGAATGTCCCGTCCATAAAAACAGTCTCGCTATCGCAAAGCTTCACGAGATTATTCTCAGAACAAAACACCTAAAATTAAAAGTAAATGAATAAATAAAGATAGTTGTATTGTATGGAACATGAACATTCAAATGGAAAAATCTGTGAGCAAAATTGTCATACTTCCTTTAAAATTCAATTTATATCAATCAGACATGACAACTATTAAGGTATATATTTTAAAATGGTTACTTGCAAAATAATTAAGATAGGTTCAGTTCAGTTGTCTATTTTGCTACTAGCTATTATTTTCCTTCAGTTTGGCTTATTTTTTATTTCTTAGAGCTATCATCACTTAACAAATGTTGACTATATTCCTTCCTATCATTTGATTATCAGCCTTCATGCTACAGTATTAAATATATCTATACAGTCGACGCTCGTTATAACGACCACTCGTTTAAAAGACCATCCTAATATAACGACTGGTGAGAAATCCCCTACCTGTATTCCAATATACTCTATGTTCTACCTCTTAGAGCGACCACTCGTTATAAAGACCGTTTTCTGTAGGACGGATACAGTCGTTATATCCAGCGACATTACCAATCTATTATTGTTTCTGAAATACCAAACATCATGGTAGCCGTGTGACTTATTATCACATGGCTACATAAATAGATAGAAAAAATAAAATTTTGGAGAAAATGTTCCAATTGCAAGGTTACTACAAAAGTTGGAAAAAAATTCATTAAAAATTTTCTTCTAAAACCACCTCAATAATAAATATAAAACAAAGTATGCATATTTTTAGTGGTCTATTGTAGTTACAATAATAACTTTAATGTGTTTTGTTTAAAAAATATTTCAAAATAAATAAATAGAAGATACCCATTAATTTCAAACTTGAAGTAAAAAATTAAATTTCTTTTATTTAAGTGAAAAAAAAATTATCAAGTGCACCCCATATTTTATTTTCTTCAGTAATATTTTGTTTATGTGCAGTTGTGACTAGTTATTTAACTATCAAATAAAAACTAAGCAATTTATTTTACCAGTACACGTTCTGCATTTGCTCCATCATCCACCAGCAAGAATTCTCTACCATCTTCAGTTTTTTTCCAATCATCGGTCAGCGTCAAACTACCTGCATCTGTAGGTAGCGGAGGTCTGGTTGCATTCCGCACAGTGTACAGGCCAGTCTTGACCGAACTGTAAGCAGGCAGAGATGCAGCAGCCTGCACACTTGTTGCTGCCTTAGACAGTTTGTTCCTAGAAAATAAATAAAATGCATCTATACTTTGAAGAGAAAGTATTCACAAACTAGACATGTAATAACTTTAGCTAAGAGTTAGACTATTCTTAAAGATTTTTTACATAGAACTACCTAACCCGGCGAACTCTGTTCCGCCTTAAAGGCAATAAATAAGCAAATTTTTGAATTAATTAATTTTTTTAATTAAAAAATACAAAAAAAAATTAACTACCTACATTAATCATTCGTTATTGGTTCTGTATTTTAGTACATAGGTTGCTCTTCACTTAAGTACCTTGTGATTGTGATACACAACTTTTTTTGTTTTATTATCAGGCGCAAAAGCAAACAACGCAGATGGTCTTCCGACCCGTGAACATATAATTAACAACGGGAATAACAGTGATATTCTAGATTCAAACCACAAACGTTTAAGGATTGGCCTTGTGATTTGTTGGTGCTCATGACAAATACAAGACAGATCGGAAATTGAAGTCTTTTAAATTCAAACGGCATATCGGTTGGGATCATTGGGATCCTCGGAATGAGAACTTTCTCACCATTGAATTTTCCTTTCAGTATCGTCGCGTAAATTATTTTTCATCCATTTTCAAACCACCTAACGCGTACCGTTGCACAGTTTTTTTTTTTTTTAAGAAGCCATCAGCTTCGACATACATGAGGACTGCGTACTATGCGCTTTGCCTCCTGACAAACACAGGACAGATTTAAGGCACAGAAAGGATGAAATGACATCCATGGGCATTGCGGGATTCGAACCAGTGACCATGTGCTTACGAGGAGAGTACTCTACTCTAGGTCCACATGCCCACGCAGTTTTAGTTGGTGTATGTTTTGAAGCATGATTAATCCGGAGCCAACCTTTAGGCGTAAATTGTGCGATGGTAATCCAGGCACATCCAAGGCGTTCAAAAATTCAATAGGATAGTTGGTGGCTTCATTTTCATTTGTGACGCAGTCAATAGATTAGAATGAATGTATTGTTCCAATGATCTTATTTTGAATTATGTAGTTCAGGTTATCTACATCTTTATTCTTAGCCGCTAAAATTGCTCGCTCACTCAACCATTCATTATTTTTGTAGTTAGAAATAATGTTTGGGAATACATTGTTGATAAGTTCATCTTTTGATGAGACAAAATTACAGAAATTATTTGGAAATGATATCAATCCGCTCGATTCATCGACAGGTACTTGTATATATATAGATTTACATCACAAAAAAGTCAAATAACACTTCATTCGTTTGTTTGAAGCTATATGCCCAGGTTTTTGATGAGGACTACAATCTAGTGCTTTGCCTCTGTTACATATGAATTTTATTACATATATCTTGTACAGACATTGTATGAAAGAGTTACATCACAAAGGAAAAAAAATACATCCGAAGCGAGGGTGGGAGTCGAACCCACCGTCTCAGTTTTCGGCTATACACGCCTTAGACCGCTCGGCCACTGAGACCCCAAATAACACTTAATACATAGGCAACTCACAACCTATTTTATTGCTCTCCAGAAGCTGTCAGAGCATGTGCTTTATGTCCCGCGGCGACAGAGGCTCAAAAAAGGCTTAGTTAAAAAGATATTTTTTTCGGACTGCTTATTAACTGACTGCTCCATACATAAATCCATCCAAACAAATTTTTGTATATATAATAGTAAGAAGAACAACCTCTCTAACTGCAGTCCAGGAGCTATCCCACCAAGCGCTTTCCACCTGTCAGCCTCAGAGACGTAAAACTGGTAAGTGGCAATCGTTTCTGACAGCTTATCACATATAAATTTCAATGGAAGTAACACGTTTGTTTACAATTTACATCACAAAAAAGTTAAATAACACTCAACGCACCGCTAACTTACAACCTGTTTACTGCGCTCCGGAAGCTGCCAGAACGTGTGCTTTATGTCGCTCAGCCATGGAGGTGTCAAAAAAGGCTTAGTAAAAATGCTTAGTCAATAAGACATTTTTTCTATTTATGTAACTGACACACATAAATTATAGCCTATGTCCGTCTCCTGGCTCTAAGCTACCCACCCACCAATTTTTAGCCGTATTGATACTGCCGTTCTTGAGTTATAAATAGTGTAACTAACACGACTTTCTTTTATATATATAGAAAATCACAAAGTGAAGCTTAAAAAATAAAATTCTTAACTAGTATGTGTGGTCTCACATGTTTGTATGTTTCTCACCCTCTAGAAAGGTTCCTTTTATGGAGGAAATGATGTGGGAGAAGTTTCAGCGAAATATATTAAAACTTAGAGGTAGATCAGATTGAACATTCACAGAGCCTTTTAATCTCATCTGTGCACCTCAACCACTTGCATTACAAATTGAGACTCATATGTCTTACTCAGTCTCTGAACTTGTTAGTAAGCAACATACCATATTCTCAGCATAATTACTTGTGGCTTCAATTTTTTAATCTGGGAAGAAAATGGTACATCTTAATTAAACTCATCGAGTTCAAGGAAACTATCTGAAATTTTCATTTCTTTAGTCAATTCAAATTGCTATCTTTTTATAATGAAATCCAAAAGCACTTTTTTCCAATGAAAGGTTTTCCCAATATTTTTTGAAGTCCCACATTTTGGAATAATACTGTCAGTTTTTGCCAAAAACGAAATTTCTCAAAATTAAAAAGAAATGTGTGACAGTATTTCATTAGTTTTCAATCTGAAGTTAAGCTATTTTTTACCAAAACATATCTTTAGTTTAATAAATAAAAATAACTTTAATAAATAAAATAATCTCAACTTTAATTTATAAAATAATCTAAACTTTAATGAATAAAATAATAATATAACAGAGAGAGAGAGAGAAAAAGCAATAATTATTTGTTAACAAATGACTATCAGCTGTTAAAATTAAAATATGTTGTTAATTTTGGTTCCACTTACCGAAAGATTGTTGGCACTGGAACAAGCTTTTGTTTCGAGACCTCCTGCTTGACATCATCTAAGAAGATCACTTTATTGATCCTCTTAGTGTCATCCGCATGATTGTGTCCGACGCTCTGCAGGACATTCTGCCTGTCGCGCGACAAAACCAATTTTCCAGCGCAAACTTCGGATTTCCTGCGGACACAAAACCATGTGCTTTTGCCTTCTACGTTGGTTCTCTGAAAATTATATAAGAAATCTCGGTGACGAACCATTTCACCCCCACGTTTTGATTTGGAAAATATCAACTGTTGTGCCATTTTAATCGTTGAAATAATATAACGAATGCGTAGGAAAAAAATCAGATGCAACCTAGGGAAGCCTAAGTGAAAGGTCGAAGGTCGAAGGTGGCCGGCCATGAGGTTACCCCATGAAAAGTAACCCTTTTACTAAAAATTTCAAACACCGCCAACTATATATTATAATTCGCCAATTCTCCAATTTTTCCTACGACGGTAGTCAAAGAGCAGATCTCCTACCCCACTATCTCCCCCGTCAGCAAGCCCCGCCTCTAGCCACGCCTACAACTTGTGGGAAAACGACCTTGCCCACATCTTTAGCAGTAAAAATATCACAATTGAGCTAGTTTTTATACTAATTGATAGGATAATAATTATTAAATATTAGTTTCTGATTTCATAACAAAGATAAAAAAATAATAGTGAATCCAGTTCATTATTTAATTGACTTTTATCACCCAATTTTAAACAAATTATATCTATTAACTATAATAACCATAGAGGCCAATTTATCTGTACCTTGTATTGCATGGTGTAGTTGGTTTTTCACATCACTATTTTCATTTTTACTATAAAAGCTCTTTTTTTCTTCAGCAGGCCCGAATCGCGGAAGTTTTAGCCTCGAGAATTTTTGTTTCTCAAGTTTCGGTTTTGTTAATTTAAAATTCGCGAAATTTTCCGCTTGCGAAATCGCCGATTTCTCAGTTTCCACGAAAATTACAGCTTGCGAAACTAAGTTATTTTACAGTATTTTCTTCACTGCTTCAACCCCCCCCCCTCCCAAAAAAAAGAGTCATTTGTCCTTTAGTTTAAAATTTTATTTATTTATTTATTTTTATATTGAAATGCTGCACAATGAGCGCTTTAATAGAGGTAATCATTAAGCAAGTAATTAAATCAATTATTAAATGTTAACTTCATGATCAATGACAAAAATAACAGGAAGTAGATTTTAATCCAGTTAATAAGGTTTTTATTGGATCATGTTGATTAAGTAACAGAACTTTGGCAGGTAGAAATTAAGCTTTACATTCTTGTAGTTTGGAATTATGCGTTGGAAATTGTTTTCCAAATTACTATGCTTTATTTCTTAGTTTTTCATTTCCACAAAGAGGTCTGTATTTTATTTGTCTATTTTTGTGTTACACACAAAAAAAAAAGATTGAATTGAAAATTACGACATGCAATTTTTTTTATTTTATTTACTTGGATGCTGCATAATGCAATGGAAAATTAAAGTATGACAATTATGAAGCTAATGTAATTAAGTATTAAAAATTAAGCAGTAGTTATTTGATTTATAACTCAGTACACAGGAAATCAATATCGAGTTTAGTTAGCATTCCACTGATTTTAGATCAACCAAGGTTTTTATTGGATTATACTGTGCACACAGTATCCATGGAAGCAATTTAATGAAAATTTACAATTTTATACCTTATAATTATGAGTTAGATTTCTTTTCCAAACGACTATTTTTCAGCTCTGAACTTTTCATTTCCAAAGAGAGAGCTGCATTTTATTTTCATTTACTTTAATGTTACATAATACACTAATGAAAGAATGGTAACTATTGGGCAAATCAGAAAATGCAATTAATTATTAAACATTCACTCCTTGTTCATGATAAAGATAACAGGAAGTCAATGTCAAATTCAATTAACATTCTGTTGGTTTTGACCACCAAAGGTCATATTTTTCATATCAGAAAAACCAAGAGAGTCTAATAATGATAGCGAAGTTTTCAGCTAGAAAATAACCATGCACAGTAGATATGTACTTTATTTTATTTTGTACTTTATTTTATTTTTAAGTAATTCAATAAGGTCATTGAAACAAGTTATAGCATAGCTTTACAGTAAAAACCATGAGTGTATTCCCAATTTAAAATTATAAACGAGAAAAATGTTCGAACGTACTAATTTAAACTCCTTCAATATAATGCTCACATTCCACTGAGGCTGCAGATGTAAAAATGTAACAAAAATACTTTTTTTCCGTTTCAGTAGTTGAACATTCTTTTTTGCGTAGGAAATCCATTAAAAACTTGATGGAAAATGGGCATTTCTACGTTTTGCAACGGCTAAGAAAAATTGTAGAACCGGCACTGAGCGAAGTAAACAATCTCACATCTGCCGAAGACAAAATATGTGGCACTCATAACTGTCTATTACAATCTAGAAGGGACACAGCATTTATTAAACACAATAAAAAGCTATATTAGAAGTTTGAAGAACATTATTGAACCTGACAAAAACACCGATCATTGCTTTCGCCAGCATACTACCGTAGCGATAACGTAAACAAAGTAGCAAAGGGCACAGTGACGTCAGGCCAATCACGTTGCGTTTTCGCGTCACGTGACTTTTCGTCAATTTTCTCTCACTTTAAAATTGAATATTAATTAACACAAAGCTTTTTTTGCATGGAAAAGCATATTTTCGGAAATAGTGAGTCATAATTCATCGAAATCACCTTAAATATTGCATATTCCTCACAAGTGCAAACTGCTCACCCTTTAGAAATCGGATTCGAGTGTTTCATATACGTACGCATATGCAGCCTCTTTTTTTTTTCTGTCATAACATTCATAATTTTCTTAATGTTTTCAATTTACGAACGGAGTAGCGCGGAAGCGTACATCCATTTGAATCGAACTCACCAGCCAACAAGAGTTCACACACAGCTGACGTTCTCCTCTGATTCGCCAAGGTTTCTGTTAAACTCAGTTTTTCTTCCGCGCGTAGTGACGTCAGTGTCAACTTAAGTTGCTGTCGAGAAAAGAAAAATCAATGTTGGAACTCTCAAACTTAATTATCTTGCAAGAATGCCATAAGATCTTACAACATGTCCAAAAATCTTACAAGTTAGCAGCTATGTGCAAATTAGTGTCTTAGAAGTAAACTGTGCTATGTCACAATAAGTGAATTTTACATTACAGCAGTTAACAAGTTTTTAATTTCGCATTAACTCGACTCTCATCTTCAAACCGACAAATTGTTACTTAATTGAATAATAATTTCCCTCATTTGCAATAATAATGAAAAATAAAAACAAAAATGTTTTTCCGGAAAAATTGGATTTAACAGTTAACATGTGAGACAGATATAATTTTAGTTTCAAATAGATTTTCTTTTTCAATTTTATTCATTGATTTGGTGAATAATTTTAACAGTAATGGTGAAAAAGACTACTGTTAATGTATTGTAATTGTTGCCATGATGATCTTGCTATAAGTAATAAGTTACCGCCCCTTTTTTCCTTACGAAATTTTTAAAACTAATCACAAAGCTGAGGAAAACGATATATATAGTTTGAAAATGAAAAAGGGAAAATATAAAGCGTAAATGAGCTGTATCCTACATTCATAAAAAATTTTAATAAAAACACATAGATAAATAAATATATTAGAGCTTTATTCATATATTTTGTAACAACTTTTGTATTATTCACAACATATTAAAATCTTTTCATTAACATTTTTTACAGTCACAATCAAACATTCAATTTGTAGAAGAAGGATTCAAAATAAAAGGTCAATTTTAACTAAGTCCTTAAACATTGGGAAAAGTCACAAAAACACTTTTGTTTCATTTACTTAAAATTAAATTCAAAAACTAAGATTTTAAAAATCTTGTTAAAGAATCATGTTGTTTGTAATGTTTATACATGTAAAAACATAAACTAATGAAATATGTTTATGTTTTTAATCTTCGTTTTTAGATATTTAAGATCCAAGAATTTTTATCAGACAATATCAATGTATACTTAAAAAAAAAATGAAATTCTTGGTCATAAAACAAAAAGACAATTACAGGAATACATTATGGTAATAAGTTATTATTCTTTTGAATTTTTAAGCAAATCACACAACATTACCAACAAAATTTACAGTCGCTGTCATTTATCACCAGGCATGCAATTACAGCATCATACAAATTTGATTGGGGGGGGGGGGGGCAAAAAAAATTGAAGCTAAAAATATTGCTACTTAAGGTAGTTTTCAGGCTGAGATTTGATCAGTAATAATGCTTTAAAATAAATATTTGATATTTTGAAGCGATATAGAAAGTTTTAGTTTTATGGACATAATTACATACAGTGCTTTAGTTGGGTTGGAACGCGCAAAATCGTCACTTTCATATACAATATTTGTTTAATACATTTATTATTGCAACTGCACTAAATAATGAATTTCGAAGTACTTATAGATTAAATTTCATTCCGCAAACGAAGATTCCCATGCACTAATTCATACATCATTGCAATTTAACCTAACTAGCAGCATCTAAGTCAAGAGACTACAGTGGAAATGGTGATGGAGTAGAAGCACTACAAACATGATGGACCCTAAAAAAAGGATGTATATTGCAGAAGAAATGGGTTATGTGAACTTGCAAGTGTGTAGGCACAATTCTATTTATGAAAATAGTTTGGATGCTATAAAAGACAAGACCTATAACTGAGACCGTTTATGAGGGAAAACCCGGGGATTCCCTTCCCATAATCCAAAGCTAAATATTCTTTTTTTTTCACATGGAACTAAGCACTTTTTCTATTTTCTCTAGTTCAGCGGTGTCCAACCTTTTTTTAATCCTATGGCTGCAGCTCATATTAAAATTATTAAAAAGGGCCAGAACACATAAAAACTTAAAATTAAATTAAAAAAAGTTTCTAAATACATGAGAAAACGTGGAAAAGAATTGCAAACCAAAAATTGTTATTACATCATGTTTTTTATTCAAACAACCTGTTCCCAGAGAATACCAATTCGAAATTCATTTAAATTTAGGACATTGTTACTCTAATTGTGGTTTTTGATTTGTAACATTGAACAATACAACAGGACACACGGTCTAGCTATGCAAGCATTTTGGCTATGGGCCATCAGTCGGGCACAACTGCTCTAGTTCAACACAACAAGATGCATATGCAGGGGTGATTGTGGCAATTAGTGCAATAATTCTAAAAAATTGCTAGAGTAAAATAACATCTTTACATATATCTAAATTTCTTTCTCCGGAACAGCTACCAAAGTCACTATACTAACCATCTGGCTTTCCAGATCTCCTACAATAAGGAAGATAAACCATGATCACGATTAATGAGCCTACTGTGAGAAAACTGAATATCCCACTTAGGCCAAATGCTGGTAAAGCAAGCCCGAAGATTCTACACAGGAGCTCGTACCCTATGCACCTGTCCATGAGAGCAAGTCCTAGTGCAAGAGACTTTCTGTCCTTAACCCCTTCCTTCTCGCGCCCGTGAAAATGACGGGGTGAGTTTCGTCTCTATTTCTCGTTGCAGTGATATTTCGCCGGCTGAGAGTGTTTCTCAAAAAATAATGCACGGGAAAAATAATAGAAAACAATCTCTTTCTATGCCCGGAATCATGTTTTATTTTCTCAATATGTACACCAGATGGCTGTCTTAGTCTATTTGCAAATCGTTTTAGAGAAAAATAATTATTAGACGTTATATTTAGAGTTTTATATAATATTTCTTGATAAAAAAATAGGCACTTTTATGACCGTTTTCTTCAAAATTATGCGAGCGTTAAGGGGTTAAAGAAGTTCCTCATTATGAAAACAGCATAGTTCGCCACAGTAGAAAATCCCAGGCCAACAACTAGTCCAAGGCTATCAGGGACTCCCAGAGCTTGTACTCCCGTACATGGCGAAGTTGAATGCGCAGAGCGAGCCGCCAACTGCCAATATTAGGCGAGCAAGAACAGGCAAGAGCTTGTGCCATATGCACCCGCCTGTGAGGGCAAGAGGTTTTCTGTCCTTGAAGAGTTTCACAATCACGAACATAGTGAAGTTAGCCACAATGGAAAGCCCCAGGCCGACAACTAGCCCAAAGCTAACGACCAGATACCAGCCCAGGTCCGCACTTCCAGAAATGGCGAAGCCGGGCCCACAGCACGTGCCGCCAACTGCCAGCATCAGACAGGCGCCAAATAGTCTAATCCATGCTACCAAAACAGGGGCCCAAAGAAGGGTCGCAGCCGAAAAGGCGCCGGGAATCATTACGAGGACAGCATGGCTACATTGAATCTCTATGATCATCACCTTCTTTACGTCCCCGAAGGACTTTCCCATGCCGGAAGATACAAATAGCAGACAAATCTAGATCCAAGGACATAGCCCTCCATCTGGGGCAGACAATGTGCTTTTTTTAACCATCTTCGTCATAGGGTATTAATTAAAAAATTCAGAATGCTCCACAAGAACCACCGTTCGACGGTGTGAATTGCCCCACAAACATCCGGGCGACTTTCTTTGATTAAAGAAAGTGCATTTGTCCCCTGCACTTTCTGTGGCATATAAGGTAGAAGTATTTCCACTGATATCTGTGCGTAACTTTCAGACGGTAAGGGAAAACTCGCAGCAGAAAGTAAGAAGGCATTCTGACTCCATAAGTCCTCAACCCCCCCCCCCCCAACATGCAATGTTTGGGGGGAAATTGGCCCCTACAAGGGTTTGTTCATTTTGCACTATCCATTGCAAATCCAAAGTTCTATTCCATAGTAGACCCACAAAAAAATAAAGAGAGAGAAAAAAAGCCTTTCCCTAGCTTTCTTTCTGAAAACCAAAGCAAAATTGTGTGTAACTGCTTCCAATTACTATATAAATTCCACAACTATGAATAATAAGTCTAAACTCATAAAAGATTGAGTATTGAGTATCTAAAAACTTTCGGATCATGAACTGCAAAAAATCTGGAAGTCCAGATTTCCTCTGGAGCACAGTAACTCTGAGTACGTTTCATCTAATTATGCATAATTTGGCTACAAACATTTTTTTTTTTTAAATTAAGAATGCGTTTCCAGTTTTTTTTCCAACTAAAGCACTGATTATACATATTATAAAATAATGATTTACAAAATCTGCTTCTGCAGAAAGCACCATAATACTGGACAAGGGTTAAAAGACAATGCAAAACATATCACATATGAGAAAGTTTTAAATGCATAAATTGGTGGCTAAGTCAACAAAATAATAATAATAATAATAATAATTGTAATAAATAAATAAATTCAGTATCATAACTTAATAAAAACAAAATGTACAACATTTCTCTAAAAGTTTTATCAAGTCTCCAGATCAATAATTTTTTTAAAATTTAAATGCATATACAGTCGACGCTCGTTATAAAGACCATCCAATATAACGACCGGTGAGAAAACCCCCTACTGTATCCCAATATACTGTATGTTCTATCTCTTATAGCGACCACTCGTTATAAAGACCGTTTTCTGTAGGACGGAGACGGTCGTTATATCGAGCGTCGACTGTAATATAGATACATAGAAATACACACACAATTAGATAGAGGTGGGGGGGAGCTTTTTTTGATTGAATTTCCTGATTTTTTTCATGTATATGTTAAAGTAAATAATTTACATTTGTGTATAAGGTAATTATTTTGATGCAATTGGTGCTGAAAGAAATATGACAATAGCTCTCCATGATTTCTTACGAAAGTTGATTGTATTAATAGATGAAGTTTTCATGTGATGAATATTGAGGAATTTTTTTTAGATCTTTCTTTTATAAAATCACTCTTTAAGGAGTCTGACTGTTATAAAAGTGTAAAACTTCCTATATGGTTTTATTTATTTATTTATTCATGTGTATGCAATTCATTAGAAGTAAATTGAAAATACCTTTAAAATGTCTGTAGACAAAAAAAAAAAAAAAAAAGAAAAAAAAAAAACATTGAGTTCAAAAGAAGTTATAGAAAGACTAACTTAAGTACATAAATTCATCTATTGTATTTTGAAAAGTTATACTGAAAGCATTCAATTGATACATAAAACATTTTAAGAATGGAAGTAGTTCAAGGATAAAATTCCCTTTCAAGCATTGAAAAATTAAACTTGGTATGAATTGTTCAGGCTCTTATACAGGTGATGAATGCCTTCTGATGTAAAAAGGAATTTTAACTTTATCATTTTAGTGTTAACTCTAAGTTTAAGTTATCTAGAATGCTAGTTTACTTTAATGTGTCTCATGTTTTTTGTAATTATTTTCTAAAAGAATTTCTAAGAGCCAAAATAAAAATTCCCTTGAAAAACCAATAAATTTGTTCATAGAAAAAAATACAACATTTCAAACTCTTAAGTATCAGATACAATAACTTTTACTGACACAATCAGTTTATTTAAAATTGATTTTGATTCTGAGAAATCCCAATGCATTTGAGTTACATAAACAAACTCTGCCTCTTTTTTTATCCACACACACACCTTTCTCTCTCTTTAATATAATTTTAAATCAAAGAATGCCCTGCTTTTTAAAATATGTACTTGTGGAAAATTCGTGATTCTATTAAACGAGCTCAACTATATATATATAAAACTCTATTGGCTGTTTTATAGCCATTAGAATGTAAATTAAAATGTATTTAATAAATATCAATTTAGTTAATAGATTTGTGATCTAAAGAAATTAATTTAGTGAAATAATTTATTTTAAACATAATTTTTGATTGTTTTTATGTGCATGTGTTGAAAAAAATAAATAAGTACATAAAATATTTAAGGCTTAAAATAACACGCTATTGAATACACATAAATTATTCAATAGTTAAGACTCTGGAAACTATTTAACAGCCAAAAAGTAATTACCTATTACATGTGTATAAAATGAAATTAACCTTACAGCATGCTCTTTAAGATTTTATTAGAAGCGGTTGCACGTTATATTTTTTGGACAGTAGCTTCTTTACACTATTAAATATATTAAATCAGATCCTAAGCTACCATAAATTATGTTAACCAAATATGATGCTGTGAAAACTGAATGTGAGAAATTTTGTATGAACAAAAAAAAAGCTCAGTTGTACAAAATTTACAACAAATAGAGTTTTTACAACTTTATTTTACAAATATAAATATTTAAAAAGCAATCTACATTTATTTTTTATTTTTTGTTACTTATTGATTCTATATATAAGAAGATTATTTCAAGATCAATACTGAGAGGGGACAAAGGCAGCTGTCGTTCAAAATATATTGTGCAACTGCTTGTGATAAAATTCCACATTCGTATGTTGTAAAGTTGAAATTATAAATATAGCACTTTCACAGGCCCGCCATTTCAAGTTGTTCCAGGGGGGGGGGGGGGCAAAGGGTCCAAACACAATGCAATTTCATCGAAAACACCAAAAACCACGCCCACTTATATGTAAATACGTTAATTTATTTAAAGTCAGGGGGGGGGGGGGTCACCTATATGACGGCCTGCACTTTCAGATTCATGAATGCTAGTTTAAAAAAAAATTCACATAAAAACATTTTCTTAATGGCTTTTGCAAATTAAACTTTTGTAGCACAAAACATAATGCATCTATAATAAACAAATATGCACATTTGCATAAGAAATATTTGAACCATCAGATTGTATACAATACTTCTAATAACATGGTTTAAAAAATAAACCAGAAAACATTACACATGACATATATTTTTTGAAAAAATCTAAGTGAGATCATATTTCATTAGCATCAGATGGAAGAAATCATGACAGCATTTTTTCCAGTATAATATGTCTTTTTAAGAAACTTTTAAACTTTCTCATAATACTTTTAAAACGCAAAGTAAAAAGCACATTGCTTTGCTGATAATTTTCATACGGGTTTAAAAGTACTTTTTTGAAAAGACCATATTTTTCTTCTTTTGGTTTAAGAAGACTTTTCAAATAAAATCAATCAATTTGAATATCTGATAAAAAGTCCAAAAATTAACAAACAAAATCTGTAAACCTGTACAGAAATATGAAATAATATAAGTTTAAAGGTCAGAGGATTTTCACAGGAAAATTAAAACTATCACCGGGATAAACGCAAATTGTAAGCTTTTCCTTACAATGAAGAAAAGAATAACATAAATATTCACAGTAGGAAGTCAGCTTAAAATTTATTTGTGTAAGAAACACTAAAAAAAAAAACAATAAATAGAAATCAAACTATGATGTATGCACAATTGCTCAAAGCAAAACCAAAGAATAAATTTGTTTTTGCATTTGAATAACTTTTAATAAAAAAAAAAGGAAAGGGAAAACAATGTATTTTTAATATTTTTGTGAGTAACTTCATTAGCAATAATATTAGCAACAAACTAATGAATTAATTATTGTTCCATCACTCTCATCTCTCAATAATTACAATATAATCCTCCCATTGAAATGTTCCCATTTTCAATAAATATACTTGTAGAAAGGTTAAGGATAGTATTTGCAGAAATGAGTTTTTGAGATATTTGAACAAACAAGTTTTGGATTCCATGCTAACAATAGGGCAATGTAAAGATTTGAGATTTTTCATTTTTTTTTC
Organism: Uloborus plumipes; assembly: GCA_038373865.1. Lineage (NCBI taxonomy): Eukaryota > Metazoa > Arthropoda > Arachnida > Araneae > Uloboridae > Uloborus > Uloborus plumipes. The sequence continues at coordinate 20,406 of JAXGGA010009142.1, read as the reverse complement.
CAGCAAAAGCTGAATAGTTAAGCTTGTAAAAAATAAAGTAAAAATACAATAGATGAAAAAAAAAGAGAAAAAATATTTTGAAAACAAATAACATGCTGACTGCCGTTTACACTCATAAAGCCACAAAATACTGCATAGGAGTTTTTTTTTTTTTTTAGTGCTCTCAAAGAACACTGAAATGCCTATCATCCTCACTGGAAACTTGTATTACCTAGCCTCAGGTAAGTTTTTTTACAAAAGAAAATTTCTGTCTGAACAAGTTTTACTGAATTGCAGGGGTTATTCCAGGTATTTTTCATGTTCAGTGGATTTTGTGAAAAATTAATCAAACTTTGAAAATACTTATTGAATTTTGTATATTTACTGATATTTACAAAAAAGCAAGACAATAATTTTAGGAAAATATGTATGGTTGTTGTCAAAAAAAGAACTTATTTTATCAATGGCCATTGTTAGATATTCCATTTCTGAGTTTCAAAATTTTGTGAAGTGTCCATTTTTAGACTTTTGGAATTTTTTAAAAAGCCTGTAAATGGACCTAAACCCCTTAAAAAAACAGACTGACAAAAATTATTTGGTATGATTCTTTGAAAATATACTGCAAGTTTAATATCACAACTAAGAGAAGGTAAAAACTTGTTACATTAGGTTAATACTGTACAAACATTGTAAAAGGATAAAAAATAATATGGGTGACAAAGGTTAAAATGTGTAAGGGTTTGTATAAAGTAAAAAATGACTTAGAATTTCTAACCCAAAATACAGAATTGTAAGAAATGGACAATTTTTCTTGGAACTAAGGCAAACACAGAAAATAAAATATCAAAATCTAACAAATTTAACTATCATAACTTCATCAAAATAATATTTTTCATGTTCAAAGTTGATGAGCAGTCACTTAAAATCAGCTATAAACAGTTTTGTGCTAATCGCCAACATCGGCATCTCTGTCACCAACACTGTACAATAATGCAAAGGCAATTGCTAACAAAGCAGTGCCCAGCAGATCACCCAAAGCAGTGAGATAAGGGATGGCTGAATTGTCTGGGTCAATGTGCTTTATCCACATCCAGTGAATCATGACATGAGCAAAATAAAGCAATAAAGATACCTAAAGAGACAATATAAATGTTATTATAAAAAGTGCATATAACAGTAAAAGTATTTGAAAAATTTTCTTTATTAGAATTCAGAAAGAATGTCAATTTTAAAATGTAAGAACAAAAATCCAATGATGAATATTGGCTAGCACGGTTAGTATCACAGAATACTCATTTTAAATAATTTTTATAAGGGCTAGATCAGAGGTGGCCAACCTTTTTGGGAAGAGTGCCACTCTCTGGGTGAAAAAAGTTCGGCGTGCCACTTTCAATTTTTTGAACAAGCTGAAAATTTTTAAAAAGTTTAAAAAGATTATTTGCTGACTGACTTGGTGATTTTCTAGTACATTTTTAGCTAGTACAATTAACTAGTACATTTTTTCACGTCAGTCTGAGGGGTGAAAATGATAAAACAAATGAAAAAAATCCGAGTATAAGAGATAGCGTAAAAAAACTTTTATACGCTCAGTCAGTAGGGTTGTGTTTAAAATATAAGCAAATAACAAAAAAAAAAAAAAATCTAAAAACTAAACGGTCAGTGCTTAATAAGGTTTATGGATGGGTCCCTCTTTTACCTCGTCATTAATTTTAAAATTAGTTCTTGAAAAAACTAACACATATCAGGGTTTTAAATGCTATCAGTTAGCAGTCAATACTATTATAATTCTTTTTGTATTCATTAAAAAATATATTTGTTCACAAACATTTTTTGAGCAAAATTTACGACAGCACCAGATAGCTAAAGCCTGTAACAAATAAAAAAAAAGTTATTGGTACAAATTTGCAAAATTCAATGTAATATGGATGACTGGCAGTGGAAGTAGGCTTTTATACTTGATTTCCAATGCTATAAGACGCAACATGTCGGCAAATTTAGTTTGGATTTTGGGTAGGCAGCAAGTAATGTCTTGCAAAGAAATAGACGAAGAATTCGAAAACATCAGTAATTTTTTGTCATCTTAAAACTCATCAAACCTATATATTACTGAATGCATACTTCAAAACAGATGTAAACTTTTTACTATCAATCCTGAGGACATTATTACCTTTGGTTAGCTACTTCCAGTATTGATGTGAAATGTGTTAATATTTTTTCTCCGAAGTCAAGAAAAAGAAATTGTTTGGAAGTTTCATTGTACAGGAATGTGTATGATCTATATTGGTTTAGGAAACAATTTTTGCCCTAAAATCTTAAATTTGAATTATTTTGGCGCCAGACAATAAAGTATGAAATAACTGAATTTAAATGCTAATCTTTATTCGTAAATAACATTCCCTTATTCAGGGTATCTGCTCGACCTGGACTTTTCAAATCCATGACTTTCCCTGACTTTCCATGACTTTTGCGAACAATTTTCCATGACTTACAATTTTAACTATTTCATTTGACGCTGACATCAAAATAGAGCATAAATATCAATATAAGGTGTAAGACAGTGTACCTTTGCTTTTCGAAACTATTCTTTTTTTTTCGGCTATGCAAATAAATTTAACCAAAGCTAAAAAAAGAACTTAACTAAATATATCTGAAACAGATCAAGTGCAACAATTTATTGATACAAAAAAATGAGTACAAGGATTTAGCAACATTTAAAAGTCAAAACAACTTATTATGCCCCAAAGCAGAAGTATGAAAGTGTGAAATTCAAATTGAATAAATGCGTCACATGCTCTATTGTCAGTCAGGGGACAAAGTCCGCGCACATGCACAGTTTCGGAAAATTCGCCGCTCACGGGTTTTAACGTTGAGTATTCATCTGATTGGTCAACACAATGCAACTTGTTTGAAACTCTTATTAAGACTAATCAGATTGCACCCAATACAAGGTTCCCCTACAATCTTAAAAATAAAATTCAAGTACTTTTTAAGGAGGTTTTAAAAATTTTCCAGGAATTAACTTCTAAGAAAGGGTCTGCACAAAAATCAAGATTAATTTCAAAAGTGATGTAAATGTTGATGAACAGTACAGATTCTTTACAGATTTAATATGAAAAACCTAAAAATCGTGAAATATTTTTCATCAATATGAAAAAGAAAATTTTAGGGAAAGGTAGATTGGAAGCAATTCTTTGGCTTATTCAAGTGTAAATTCAAAGGAATGGTAAAAATGGTAAACACCAACATTTTCTATTTGTTCAAGCATAAAAACAATCAGACAACAAATCTTTTTTTTTTTCAATGAAGAAAATTTATAATTTCAGAATAAGACCAGGATATAATGTGATCACCCTATTTTGCCAGTCTGTGCATGCAAAATGTATTCTATTCCCCCTCCCCTATTCTTTTCTCTTCCCCCTCCAAGAAAAAATGGTGATTTTTTTTTTTTTTTTATTTTCGTCTTGAAAAAAACGGCTCCCGATTTCGAAATCCCGACGATTGCCGATTTTTCGATGGACACAATTTTTTGCAGGAGCTCGATCGTGAACGTTCGAAGATCGCCGATTTTTCGGCACATTTTCTACGAAAAATAATACTTTTGGAGTTTTCAAGGACATTTTAAAATTTTCAAGGACTTTCCAGATCTCTTGAAAGACCAAATGAAATTCAAGGACTTTTAAAAGTCGCGGGAACCTTGCAATAACGAAGCAGAATGACGATGGATGTTTTTTTGTTCTTCCGAGATCGGGAGAAATAACCACCGATCCTGAGCGCTAAAATCCATGATAAACAGTCAGTTTCCATGACTTTTGGACATTTTTCGCTGAAATCCATGACTTTCCATGACCAATTTCGATCATATATGAAATCCATGACTTTCCCTGACTTTCCATGACTTTCCAGGTGCGCGGACACCCTGCTTATTCCTTCAGGATATTTTAAAAACACATTCCCTCAAATTCTAAAACAGCATGAGTATTTTTCCTTTATATAGCTATCGCACATTTCAATGAAGGAGTAACTTGTCAGCCTCTTCACTTTCTTTTTTAAACTTTCACCTGGGAAAAGGTTGACAAGTTACTCGACCCTATTCAATGAGCCTTAAAAATTTGTCTTCCAAAATAAATTTCAAGCAATGCAGCAAAAAACACTTAAGGCGCTCCTTTTCTGCCACCAATACCGAATTTTGTCTATTCTGATGGTTTCTTTATCTTAGTGACAGAGTTAACTTCTTCAAACATTTCCTCACCTGGCGCTGAAAGTATTTAGCCGTAAATCCAAAAATTCTTCTACACATCGAAAGTTTCATTCGTGTTACGCACAAATATCGCTCATGAGCTAGAAAAGTGACACAACTCAAAACTTTGGAATAACGTACTGACAAGTAATTCAAAACCTAAATGTAATGCTCTTTCTTGCCGCAAAACTCACACAAAGCTAGCTCACATAATTGGTGCATGGTGGTACAAACACGATACAATCATCAGTACTGAAACATCTTTTAAATTTAATGATTTAGCGGAAATTTTTTCAAGCATTAAGTATGCATTATTAATTTAAACAACAAAAATTAACCAGTAAACATCACTTCGTTGTTTTTTTTGCCGCGTATTGTAATATTTGAGATTTTTGTATAAATTTTTAAATGTCCAAAACTAACGATAGAGTTGGCAATGTATGTCAGTCCTGAAACATGTCAGCTCATGGTCTAGTTTTCTGGTGAGAGTCAGTTTTGATCATGCTCAATTTTAAAAATTTTCTACAAGTCTTCGCGTGCCACTCCTGCTGCTCTGCCGTGCCACACTGTGGCACGCGGGTGCCGCGGGTTGGCCACCACTGGGCTAGATATAGGAGACAGTTGTGCTGCCCAAAATTGCAAAGTGATAGTATCACATAAATGCTTTTCCGGGTTGTGGGGATTCTAAAATTCTATATACAGTATAACCTCCATTTATCAAAGTAGCAAATTAATGGATAAACAATTTTTATGCATAAAATTTACATATATAGGAACAATCTTAAGTTCATTTTAATTACTTTTAACATTTTAAATTCAAACTAATTTTCTTACACCAGGCTCCATTTCTAATTTAAATACAAATCACATTACATGAAAGTTAACTGTTAGAAAATGAAAAAATGAAAAACACAATGAGCACTCAAGCCTTAAAAAAAAAGAAAAAAAAAAGACTGGTTACAATGATCATTGTTGCATTCTTTGAAAGAAAGAAAAAAAATTGAATGTCTTGTTGAACAGCCAGTTTTGTAGAAAGTTCAACAAAGAAATGTGGCTTTTATTCAACTCACTAAAAATGTCATTTGGGACATTTTTTATGAATTAAAACCAAGGGTGTATGTTTCAAGTATCTCTGTTGAGCCGAAATTTAGACTATGAATCTAGAAGGGGTAGCTGCCTAACCCATCAGAATAATGCAGTCATTGCCATGCCAGGTCACTCCCAGTGTTGGCAGTCTCATTATTTTTCTAACATACCCCATGCTTTGCCTTTTACAAGGAAGCCTATTGACTGATTACAATGCATTACAGAACAGAGTGAGATAAGTAGTTCTTCCCCTTACAGGGGACTGACTTAACACTGGACATTTCAGGTTTGTGCATCACAATCTTGTTTCTTCCACATGTGGTTCCTGCTCATAAATATTCGATACTCATGTTTTAACATTCTAATAGATTTTTAGGAATTAATTATTATTGCTTTATTATTAGTACACAAAGTTGCAAAAAAAAGTAACTGATTATTTCTTAAAGCTCTATTTATTAACATTTATTATAGTTCACAGTTATTTTGATCAAACTTACTTAAAAACTTAAAATGAGACAAATGTCTATTTTCAAGGTGTGCTAGACCTTACATAGAATTCAAAGTCAATTTAAAGACATACGAAGTAACATAAGAAAACATATAATCTGTACTAAATTTTGAATGCAAAAACTTAGAAAAAGACAGAAAGTACCTGTATTACAGCTGCTAATAAATAAAACGTTAAAAAGGTGGGGGTGATGGACGTATGACCGGCATTGATAAAACGAATGCCATAAGTGAACACAAGATGACCAGGAATGACCATCAACATAAGAACTCTAGCAGTCATCGAATGTGGACCTAAAAATAAGAAAAAAAATTAATGCATCCAAGCAATAGAGGATCAAGAAGCAAACAAGCCTAGCTAACACCCTAACATAGCTAAGTAAAGGAAGAAAATAAGGAGCTGACTATGGTCCAAGCTGTTTTAATTATTTTCCTTCTAAGTCTATAATATTTCTCATTTTTTTACTCTTCAAACATATTACAGTTTTTTTTTCTTTAAAAGAATTTGATTTTTTTAAATCAACTAGAAAATAATGACGCTAGATAAGCTTTTTCTCTACAAGAAACAGACCAAGACCAAAAGTGTGCTAAACTAAGTGTCTTTCATACTGGTTTAACATAAATTTAATATACAAGCTTGTCATTTCAATTTTTCAGGAGGTAAGTTTGAAGTTACCTACTCATTATATATACACACAAATATACATATATCAACGCAAGATCAATGGAACTTTGTTTATCTGACCTTCTTTGATCCAGATTTCTAGATATTTTAAACAGCTCTGTACTCACATAAATAATAATTTAAAATTATAATAGCAAGAATGTAACTATAAGTACCCCCTTTTTAAAAAAAATCAACGTACAGCTATGCATATACTGTACAATAACTTATGGAAATTAAAAACTTTAGCGTACTTGGATCGTCAATCTGACACTACACAAGCTGAGATATTTATGATAAAGCGTTTGTATAACCGAGCTTTATTCACATATTTGAAACAAACACAAACGGCAACAGACCAATCCTTGGTTAAGAAACGATGCGACAACATATTTTTATATTTTTCATGTCTTGTAAACAATTCTTAAATTTTGTTGCAAAACATCATTTTTTATTGTAATAAATGGTAAGTTTGCTTATTTAAGGATTCATTTAGCTTATTATTTCTATTTTTTATTCTCCAAATTGCTTTTGCTCTCTTTAATCAACAAGGTGGTACTGTATTTGCCAAATAAAGAAAAAGACAATTCTTACAATTACAATGAATAATAGACGTGCTTATGAATTGGGTAAAACTAATTGTTTGCCAAGCATGGCTAGTTTAACATAAAATCATGCAATATAAATTTCTGATATAAACTTTACTTTTTCCAAAAAATGCTGATATAGGATCCTTGCACAGGTGTGAATCTTCCGGTGGTAATGCTCCTAGTTTAGACCTCTGATGAAGAGAAGTGGAAATTCGGCTAGCTTGCACAGCAACCAAATTACCACCAACACCTATGTCAAAAAGCAAGACAATAAATTTAGACATTAATCAGGATCACAAGAGATTTTGGAGCAATTTCCAGGCAAAAAATTAGTTGTTTCACTACTAGAGAAAAAAAATTGTGTAGAAGAATTCTTCATCATATAAGGTGTAAAAAAACCAAAAGTTGCTGATACTTTTTTTTAATAAAAAATTCCTAATATTGTGTGCCCTCAAACTTCCTGCCCCCCCCCCCCCAAGCTGCGGGGGCGTATGCACACCACTGTACTACATTTTCTTTTTACTTGTTATCCAAGTGAAATAGTTACTTGAATGATGCTCAAGAGAAGGGGGGGGGGGGGGATTGAGTACTACCAGTTCAAAATATTGTCACTCATAAAATTGAACAACCATTAATAAAAGAATTTCTTTTCAATTGCTCAAGTTATAAAAACAGAATTTTAAGACCCTATCTCAACTTTTTATATAAAAAAATCCAAATTAAATAAAAAGAAGGGTCAAAATGTAATAAAAAGATTCAGATTGTTTCCAGTGAAATAGAATAGTTAGCATGGAAAAGGGAAAGAGGAAAGGGGAGAAGACTTATTACAGTAAAAATTATTGACCATTAATTTATCTGATGTGCAACCTAGTAAAGGTACTTCATCATGTTACTGTTTATTGAAGCATCAGTCAAAAATTTCTCAATCTACTTACCATTAATAACTGGCTGAAATACTGCTATCCCATGAAATTTACCAACTGCAAAGTCAAGAATGCATCCACCAACACTATTAATACAAGAAAAACACTACATAAGAAACTTGTCAATAAAATGTTAAAAGGAATATGAATGTAGTTTGACAAAACAGGCATAATGTTAAATGTTAACCTTTAGGAGGCGGGCGGTATACATGCTGTACCGTAACTATTTTTTTTTTAGAGGACGGGGTTGAGATTTTCACTCGAACCCTTTGGAGCCGGGGATTTTTTAAAGGTTTCATACGTCTGGTATGACAGTTTATACCTTCTCTTTTCAATGGAACAGAAATCTGTGATTCAACTGTCGTACTACTTGGGTCGAAAGTAAAATTTCTAAAAAACAGCCCGGTTCCAAAAGGTTAATAAATTGAGACAGATAATAGATAGATTAGTTTTTAGATAGTGATGACATTCTAACTATTAAATTCCCACAATCAGGAGTTGACAATTGTTGTCATCATAGAAAAACAAGAGCGAGACTTGGAAAACCTTGAGTGTTTATAGACCAAATTCAATCAGAAAAATGAATGGTGGTAAGGAATTTTACAGGAGGCCTAGAAATAATTGAAAAATGGTTACAAATTTTAGTAAATATAGACTCCAATGAAAAGGTTTAAAAAAAAAAGAAAAGAACTTTAAAAAAAACTATCAGCATGCTAAGAAAATATTTTCAGGAGAAAAAAAAATCTTTGAGGTAGCAGACTACTTTGTCAGATTTTATGACACCATCAAAATAACTTTGGTCTTTATCAAAATATCTTTGGTTTATAATATTATATTTGTGCTAACTCAGAAATGCTCTATCAAGCATTTTCCCCTTAAATTATTTTCTTTCATGCCAGACACAAAAGAAAAATTATCGGTATTTATTCGCAACATTATACCTTTTCTTTTGCGAATTCGACTACATGGGAGCTACCTAGTTCTAGCTATTGTGTAAGTTCAGGGTATTACTAAAATTTTCAAATTAATTCAGGAATTTCCATAAACAGAGAACTTAATAAGTATTTCAGAAAAGCAAAGCATGAAATTAGTGATTGCAAAAGAAATATTTCACAACAAACTCAAACTCAAAACTGAAATGTTTACAAAATAATGAATTTTGTAAAAGCTTAGTAAAAATAGTTTTTTGTGCTAATTGCTAACTCTTTTCGGTCTAAAATCTAAACCGTTGAATGTTTAAATGTCTAATTTATTTTATCATACCATTTTTATAATATGAATTTCATACTTTCTGATGTTATGTTAGAACATTTATTATTTTTTAAGAAAAATATAGTTAAATAAATTGATGTAACAAATAAAATTAAACATCATTGAAAATTTACAAAACAAGGATATTTGTAGACATATAACACTATTATATTTAATATTGGTTCAGACACATTTTAATTCTTAGTTGAACTCAATCTGTTAAAAACTTTTGAAAGAACTCGTGCATAGCAAATCAGGACATCATTTAAATTTCCTTAATTTATTTTCGACTTCATTTTTTGTTTATTTGTGGATAAAATGAGTGTTGGATGTTTTTCAGATTGGCATATCAATAGACTGAACTTTGCATGGGAAATCACAGAAATTTTTGGAAAAAGCAAAAATTTATATTATTCAAGTAAATTTTTTTCCCGTTGATGTATCTTGTATAGCTGCAATATTGCCATTTGTAATAAAACTCTCACGTATTACATTAATGTTCTTTTTACAACTCAGTACTTTGAAATTAGAATATTTAATTTTCTTTAAAAAAATTTTACGAAATACCACTTAAAACTAATGTAATTATTCTCAAAAAATGGAGAAAAAAATAATAATTGAGACATCATTTTTTTTAATACTTTATGAAAAAAAAAAAAAGATTTAATAACAAATATTTTTTTAGAAGAAACAAATACAAATACAAATACAAATGTGACAACCAGCAATAGGCTCTGGGCCCAACTGGGCTGGTCCTAGTCAAATTATAGACCCCAATGAAGATCAATGGCCCTCTTAAAACTATCTACTCCCTTGCTCCTTACCGCCTCTTCCGGTAAACTATTCCAAGTTCCCACTACTCTGCTAAAATAGTAATTTTTCCGAATTTCCAGGTTAGCCTGAGATTTAAACAGCTTATAACAATGACCCCTTGTCCTGCTTTCCGTGCAAAAATTTAACCCTGTAACATCTTTCATTTTGATAAATTTAAACAACTGAATCATGTCCCCTCTGGTTCTCCTTTGCTCAAGACTATACATATTAAGCATTCTAAGTCTGGAATCATAGTCTAAATTAGAAAGTCCATTCACTAATCTTGTAGCCCTCCTTTGTACCCTTTCCAATAAATTAATATCTTTCTTAAGATAAGGAGACCAAAACTGAACAGCATACTCTAAATGAGGTCTTACCAAACTTCTATATAAAGGCAGAAGAACCTTCTTAGATTTGTTTGAAATAGATCTATTTATAAACCCAAGCATCCTATTGGCTTTGTTACTAGCTATGCTGCACTGTTGACTAAACTTGAAGTCTTGATTTATTAAGACACCTAGATCCATAACATTTTCTGCCTTACTAATGACTGAACCCTGTAAATAATAGCTTGTATGCTTATTCCCATGACCTAAATGCAGCACTTGACATTTCCCAACATTTACTGCCATACCCCATTTGTCTGCCCACTTAGTAATATGATCCAAATCCTCTTGCAGCTGATTTACTTATTCATCATTTTCTACAACCCTCATAACTTTGACATCATCAGCAAAACAATTCATGTTTCCAGAAACATTTTCATGAATATCATTCATAAAAATAATAAACAAAAGTGGACCTAAAACTGATCCTTGGGGAACCCCACTTAAAACCTCACTCCATTTAGAATGATTACCCCTTACAACTACTCTTTGCTTCCTTCCTGTCAGCCAATTCCTAACCCAAACTAAAATTTTACCTCCAATTCCTATATCAGCTAATTTACTGAGTAGTGCAACATGCGGTACCTTATCGAAAGCTTTTTGAAAATCAATGTAAACCACATCTACACACTTTTTGTTATCTAAAGCCATGGTGACCTTGTCATAAAAATGTAATAAATTTGTAGCACACGATTTACCTTTCCTGAAACCATACTGCAAACTAGTCAACAGACCATTATTTTCTAAGAAATTCATACTCTTAATTTTAAACAATTCAGAAAGCAGCAAAAACATATGTTACCTTGAAATTGCCATTGCACTAATAACAGGAGTCCATCCTGATTGTAAAACTTCTCTCGTAAACCTATTCCGCCTTGCAACTGCTACCCAAAGAGGAATAAGTAAAAGGAAGAAGATTATGATTGTAATAGAAAAACCAGGCGAATCTGCAAGTGAATCATTATATTAATTAATTTATTGTATTAAATATAAACACATCAAGTCTTAACAGCACAATAGAAAATATTTCAATTTTTTGTATGAATTATGATTCAGAAAACAACTTATATATAACTATCTAGGAATACTTGCATCATTGAAGAATAACCTTTAAAAGAATTGGCATGCAGTTTCACATTCAAAGAGTTTGAAGTATGGAGCAAGGCAGTGCCACAATAAGGCCAAAAGTGCCAGAACATCGAGTTTTACCTTGCAAAAGATATTAAGATCATTTCACAAATAATAACTATTTAGCAAATAAAAACTTACCTAATTTCCCATATAAAACGTAACTTATGCTGGCAAGAAGAGAAAGTGTAGTTAAGTCTCCTAAAGATGCAGCAATTGGAGTAGCAACATTGTCTGGGTTTATGTCACATTTTCTGGAAAATATAACAACCCCAACCATAATACAGCCTATGGGAAGAAAATATTTTTGTACTAAAATGTGTAGTTTGAAAGCAATAAAATCTGAATGCATACAAATAGAAAACATAAAGATTAATGAGATTTTAAATTCGATTTTAAGTATAGATAGTTGATTTTAAATTATAATTCATTATGTATCTAAGCTGCATAAAAGATAAACCTACTTCTTAATCTTTAAAAAATTTTGTTTTTAAAGTGATAAAAAAAGTTTTCCCCAAATTGTTCTTTTTTCAAGTAGATAGAAATGTAGTTAATTTTAAAGATAAATAACACGCTTCCAAAAAAATCTCAATATCAATTCTCTACTTAGATAGTGGTTTTCATCACTTTTAATATTACTATTTGTTTTTGATTAATTTTTAAATGCAACATCAAATGCTAAGCACTTAACAAAACAGATAATGCAAGTACCTTTCACAGATATTTAGTTTAAGTTCAACAAAATGTTTATATGAATAAATAAAACAATATTAATGGAGCTAAATAGGGCTCACCGAACAAGAAAAAAAACTAACAAAATCTACTGAATACTTTTATTGTTCAAAGAATGCCTAGATATGTTTCAGCCAGCATTTATGTGGACTGCTTTGGCTGTTTTCAAAAATATGTTTAACAAAATTCTCATAATCACAAGTTGCTGTCAACTTATAACAGAGATAAAAATTTCAAGCTTAAACCGTTAAAGATCATATCAAAGAAAATCATTCACATGCATTATCACTCTTTCTTAAAGAAAACAAATAATTAATAAATTATCTTAAAAGCTGCATAAGATAAATAATTACCTAAAATGAAGCTAGCCAAGGAAGCTGTTACTAAACTAGCAGCACATAGAATCAAGGCATGCCCTATATTGAAATGTCCTTCTGGTATCCAGCCCATTATCATAGCAAACAATGAAGCCAAGAATCCAACAACGACTGCCTGGCACTAAAAAGAAAAGGAAGATCTTGCTATTTAATAAAAACGAGGAGGTAATCTCAAAGTGACCAAGTAGTAAGGATAAACAAAGAGACAAATGTGCAAAATCTAACAATTTCAACTGATTGGATGCAATATAAATTGTTCGTTACCATGTTTCAGTTTTTTTTTTTTTTTTTACTTTAAGGAAATATATACTAATATCTTTCACAGGTTAAACAAACCATGTAACTGATAGAAATATTAATTAATCTTATAAAATTAATCCTATTAGGATTAATTTTTAAATCCTTTCAAAAAGAGTTTATTAATTACAACTCTTTTTTAGCATTGTTAGCATGATTCTTAAGCAAATTAAGTTGACTATTTTTGAGCATTATCTGCACTGAAAATTCAGAACTTATAAATGATGAATTCAATTTTGGACGAAAACATTAAAGAAGATTCACATTCATAAATGCATATATTAATAAATAAATAATGACACTTAAGGAACTAACTTTTAAAGTCATAAACCCAAAAATTGAATTTATTTTAATTTAAAAATTTAAAGATTGTCTTTAGAAATTTTGACAGCTGCACTTCATTATAGTCATTATATTTGTTTGCTGATACGTTGTGTTTGATGAAAAGTAAAACTATCTTAAACAAATGAGATTAATTGTTCAATAAATTTTTACTACATGATGCTAAGTGAAGAGTTATTTTTAAAAGTATTATAAGACTCAAGTAAAAACATCATTTGATGACTTCCTATTTACCTGAATGAGAGCCATATTTCCAGTTGCCAACTTCCATTGCTCTCTTGTTGTATCCATGTGGCCTAAATTTGCCTAAAATTAGGTAAAAAATTATAAATTTTAACACATTTTTTAAAAAGCTCAAAATATATTAAAAACGTGTTGTGCTCTAAGATACAACATGTAAAAATTGTAAACTACGATAAAAATGCACATAAAGCAAAGATCAAGCTCACAAGAGGCAACCAAAAGTTGTTAAAAATAATTAAAAAATAAATAAATAAATGTTTTAAATATGAGCGAAATCGTGTAGGTTGGTAGTAACTTTAGTTTCAAAGCTTTTTGGTAATTAGTACAAATAGCCTACATGTATATTCAATTTTAAATATCCTTAACAATAACAATTAGGCTTAAAATTCAAGCAGCCCACGAACGCATTTTCACAAACAAAGGAAACTGAATATTAATACCTCAAATTGGAACGGCTTGGGGCATTACAATGATCAAGACAAACATTTCGTCATGTTTCAATAGATGCTACTTGTGTACTTCTCATGGTATCATAGCACTGGAATATTGAATTAGGGAAAACAAAACTAAATAGCATACTCTACATGAAACCTTACCAAACTTCGCTGAGGAAACTTCCAAGTATTAAAATTTCAATGCACCCAGATTATAAACTCTTTCTGTTTTGTTTATATGATTCCTGCAAATAACAGCTTGCACATTTTCCCAAGAACTAAGTGAGGTATTTAATACATCAAATTTTAATCAATATTTTAAAATTTTTATTTTATTATCCATTTCTTGATTATGTCTTTCTCTCTCAGACTCCCCCCCCCCTCCATCTGGAGAAGCCCCACTGCATTTCCCTCAGCTGCAAACCCTGTAATAGCTAGCAGCAACTTTGAGAAATCTTTATTTTCTTTTCAGGTAAAATATTCAATCCCTAAAATTTAGATTTGTCACTTTGTAATGTGTTCTATGACAACAGTACCTTTCTACAATAACAGCATCATTTCTTTAACACTTCTTAAAATACATAACAAATGAAAACTAATTTTTCACAAAACACAAGGAGGGATGAGGTGTAAGAAAAAAAAGCTCACTTGAGTGGATAATCTAGAAGCCAATGTCATCTCTAAATTGCCTTTTAGACCCAGAAGAGCAGGAACAAGTATAAATATTTCTGTAACAACTCTAAAAACTTCCCAATGCTAAAATAATAAATTCAAAGTATTATCAGAAACTTTCTTTTTTTGTAAATCGAGGAATATATTTACTTGCAGAAATTGGAATGAAATATTTAAAAATAACAAGAAACGGGTGATCTTTTGTAACATATTTGACCTATAATCTGATTAAATTTAAATACATTTCAAAAGTAGCATTATATAAAGAAATATCTGTATTTCCTGTGTACTCAATACAAGGCCGTATCCAGAAAAAAATTTCGGGAGGGGCCCAGTTTCGTACATTGCCCAAACACACATCATTTTCGTGTGTGTTATGAGTAATTTCTAGCTGCCCCCCCCCCCCCCCCCACGATGTTTGGTGTGTGTGTGTGTGTGTTTTTTCATTTCTTTATTCTTATTACTTTCTTGAACTGACCTTTATTGGGGGTTGGGAATCAAGAGAGATATGCAATGAGAACTTTTTTAAGTGGGGTAGAATATCCGTAATTTTAGGAGATCCGGGGAGTTCTCCCTCGGGCAAATTTTTGAAAAAAGTTTGAAAATTCTGCATTTTGAGGCCTTTTATGATGCAATTGGGACTTCAAAAACATGTTGGAAAAGTAGGCAAACAACAATCTCATAAATTTTCTGCATTCCTTTGCAAATTAAGATTAATCAAAGCATAAAAAAATGTTTAGTTTAACAAATGATTAACATTAAGCGACAGAGAGGCAGGACAAGGGTGGAGGAAAGATAAACACATTACCACTTGCTTACATCGGTTTTCACTATAATTGAATAGTACTTTTTGATCAGTTCCCCAACTCACCGACATACACAGCACAGTAACATAAAATAACCAATAGCATAAGGCAGGAATTCAAGTGAAACACGGATGATCGCAACTCACCAATACAATCGCAAATTCCCTAATTTGGATTCAAGTGAAACGTTACAATCGCTACGAGATGCGATTCTATCCTAATTCGACTTCCAGTAGCGATTGCAATTGATTGAATTCGGCCCTAAAACACATAAAATTCTTTAAAAGAAATAGTGTAGAGATTTAAAAAATAATTAACGAGAGAGTAACATTCTGGCCATTTAGTTAATTCATAGTTTAATTATTTGATGAGAAATAGGATTGAAGCACTTTTAAAGGAGTTTCAAAAAGGTATTTAATGATTTTCAAAGACTCTAGAACAGTTAAAATTCTTTAAAGCATTTCATTTGCACTTTCCAGTCTCTGACGTTTTAACAGTTGATTGGACAGTCTTACGAAATTGTTTAACCTTTGAAAGACGCATCTTTTAAAGATTAAAAATAGATATTCAAAAATACTTATAACGACAATTTCTTTTTCAATCACTAGTACTGCAGAAAACGAAAAAGAATACAGGTAGGGTAATATTTTTTCTCGTGCTTAACATATTAATAAAGGAATCAATTACAAAGTAACTTCTAAAATACTGAATTAGGTATTTAATGAATAGTCAGAAATGAAACATGTGAGTCACAAAAAATTATTTTTGAAAATATGCTACAAAAAATGCTGGAATATGATTTTTGCATTACGCAGATTATTTTTTCTTTAAATCAAGGAGCTGAGTTTCGCGCAACATAATGCGCACTCCCCCTCCCCCCCCCCCATTTGTGTTAGAAACTTTAAAATTCAAGGTTTCACAGCTACATTTAACAAAGTTTTCGCGGTTTTTAAGTATTTATAAATGGAATTTTTTAAAAGTAACTTTTGTCTAAGATTGGTGAGCGTCCAACAAAGCAGAGGGTCTGTGAACGTATCTGTTTTTGTGTGGTCTTGTTGATTGAAGACATGTTCAGCTATTAAAATCCCTCGAGGGTTACAAATGCTTGTTAATGGGGACCAATAAAGTACCCTCTTAATTGAATCAGAGCGGTGAGAAGCAATCTCAGCCTAGTCGGAAGCTAGGGGCCCGGCGATTAGGAGGTAAAAATCTGAGTGGTGTAAGTTTTATAAGTTTTGTGGGGAGGGGTAGGGGGCGCCGATCAAACTGACAAGTAGCTTGCCTTGAACCTGAATTGATTTGGGAAAGAGAGCTGGAAGTGCTAATGAGAGTCTTGTTTTCAAGTGTGATTTGCAGCTAATGAGAATATGAATTGTCTTTTTTTTTTTTTTGCACTTTTTCAAATTTTCACTCGTTTTAATAGTTAAAAGGAAAAAAAAAACTTTTTTTTGCAATTTTAAATTAAAAAAAAAGCGGGAAACTTTTTTTTCTGTTTTACATCATGAAACATTTCGGGTTTCGGGGGGAGGGGGGGCGTTGCCCCCCCCCCTCTGGATACGGCCTTTACTCAATATATAATGTAGAAAAATATTTGAAGCTTTTTTTAAAATGATCCAATCATACAATATTACATAAGATGCTAACTATAAAAACTTTCAAAATCACAATTTTTCATGATGTCATAACTAGGCCAATTTTTGTTGTAGAATAGTGATTTTCTTTTAGTTTTAAATGTTAGAGGGTCAAAAATGTTTTACTAAGTATGATTGCTACAATTGGGGGCTGTATAAAAGTTAAATTTTCCAACTTTTTAAAAATTTGATTTTTTGAAAAAAGTTTCACAGATCCAAATTTCCTTCGTATTTTAAAGTTTTTTTACAACTTGAACTACATGTTTACCTCTAACAGTTTAAAAATTAGCTATTGGGCCATGATTGGAGTGTGTACTCTGTTTTTTTTAAAGTTTTTTTAAGCACAATTATTTTATACGTTACATTTTGTTTTTCTTGACAGAACATGGTAGAAGTAATTACAATGGCTTGAAAATGTATCAAAACTATATGTTACATGAAAAGTCAATGTCTTAAGTGTTACTGTGGGGAAACTGTTAAACTGTACAAATGAAAGTTAAAAGAAAGTAAGTTTAAATTTCCACTGAGTTGTAATTAACAAAATTTTGCACGTTACCTGAACAACGTCAAGGACTAATCCAGCCCCAACAGTACCAAAACCAGCAATGAGAAAAGGCACAAATACTTGAAAGGTAATGGACAGCATAGTTTCTTTAGAATCTGTAATTACAATTTGTTCTTCTATAAGTGTTCTTCGACTTTCTGTATCATTAACTATTTGATCAGGGTCAAATTTCCAAGAAACACTCTTGGAGTCCTTATCATAAGCTTTGGGTGGGAGATCATCACTGGCAATAAGAGTCTCTTTACTGAAATCCGTCATACACGTCATTTCCTTGAGGTCAATGGAGCCCTCCTCCAATCCTTCATGGTCAGCAACGCAAGCTGCTCTTGGAACCATTTTTCTTTGCCTGAATATGAAGCCCTCCTGTTCAGAGTCCTTCACACTGTTCATCGTAAGTGATGTCCTTCGAAAACACTATAAAGAAAGAGGAATTAACAAATTGTAGACATCAAGAGTTATTGAACAATGTAACCTTTGAAACTTAGGACAACAAACAGATACCCTGAGTTTCTGATTGTAACTTAAATACTAATGACATGAGTACTGAGTAAAATCACAATGTAAATGTAAGATTGTGCCAGAAAATGGCACCAAGGACACTTGCACAATTCAGCTTTTTAGCAAAGCAAGACTCTTGGTTATGTTTTGGTAAAAGTTATCAGTGGTGAGTCGTCAGTGAATGGTAGGCTGGTTATGGAAAAGAATCGAGATATGTAATCATGCAAAAAAAAATTTCATTGATTGAAATATTTTGCTTTTTTAGCATCACATTTTGACAGCATTTGCTGTCATTATAGTTTGAGTAAGTAAATATAAAATGGAAATATTTATTTTAAAGAAAAATGTAGCATTAATTTTCACTTTTTTACATTGACAACAAACTGGACATACAAAAGCTTAAAACAACAGAATTTCCTTTATTCAATTTGATTTTGTTTGCATATAATAAAATTAAACGGCAAAAAATTAAATATTTATATAATTTTTTAAATCAACTTTCTTTATTTGTTTATAGAGTAAATATTTCTTTTTCTTTCCAATGGGGCTGCGTAAGCGTATGGCCTTTTGCAGACCCAGAGCGATCCCCCGATAAAGTATCCAGTCTTTGCATGTGCCACCCTTAAGGCGCTGAAGCATAGGCACAGAAAATTTAGACGCCTAGTTACTGCCAGATGGAGGCACTTGGGCTTTCTTCAATGCGAAACTGCACTACAAATTCAATTTTGCCGAAGGATAATCAAAGCCAAACGAATACCCCAAAGGATCTTTTACATGCTGCATAATCATACGACATGGGCGCTGAAGATTTTGTGCATCTCGAAAACTCGCCGACTGGCCACTGCAGGTCAGAGCCCGGGTCCACGGCCTGGAAGGCCAACACCTTATCACCACATTACCAGTCAACTCAATATATACAGGGTGTCCACTCCAATCGTGGACCAATAGCTAATTTCTAAACCGTTAGAGATAAGCATATAGTTTATTTAGGAAAAAATCTCCAAATTACGAAAGGAATTTTGGGTCTATTCAATGTTTTTCAAAAAATCAAATTTTGAAAGAGTTACGAAATTTAAATTTTTATACAGCCCCCCAGTCCTATCAATTATATTTAGTGAAACATTTTTGACACTGAAACGTTTAAAACTAAAAAAAAATCACTCTTCTACTACAAAAATTGACCGAGTTATGACGTTTTGAAAAATCAAGATTTTGAAGGATTTCGCATACGGTCCCTAAAGCGATCTCTCGATGACGTCATGAAACAATGCAAAATCTTGATTTTTCAAAACGTCATAACTCAGTCAATTTTTGTCGTAGAAGAGTGATTTTTTTTTTAGTTTTAAACGTTACAGTGTCAAGAATGTTTTACTAAATATGATTGATAGGACTGGGCGGCTATATAAAAATTTAAATTTCGTAACTCTTTCAAAATTTGATTTTTTGAAAAACATTGAATCGACCCAAAATTTCTTTCATAATTTGGAGATTTTTTCCTAAATAAACTATATGCTTATCTCTAACGGTTTAAAAATTAGCTATTGGTCCACGATTGGAGTGGACACCCTGTATAATGACCAGTCGAATATAGAGTAAATGTGGTAGATGTTTTATTTTTTATTTTTTGCTAAAGATCTTATTATTTTCTTCAAGTAGAGGCCAAAATAATCAGTAGTATTTGTATTCACCAAACAATAGAAAATTAATTTAATAAATGATGACTAACAAAATCATAATAATTTTCCAATGTAAAGAAGAAGTCAAGTAGATTCATTTACCTTAGTTTATCTTTCTGAAAATAAAACAATAAATAACTACTAAAAGCAACATTTTAAAGAATTATGAGCAACAAACATTTCATTTAAATGTGTTTGGAGGCAAAATAGTACACAAAAAAAAACCATATAAATATCAAATATTAATTATCTTTGAAATCTATTGACAAATTAATGAAAAAGTTTGTCTTTTCCTTTCATGAATACATGATTGAAAGCAAAAATTACTCATTGTCTTACTAAAAATGTTGTCTACCCAACCCTATATTGTTCTTTTATACAGGTGGATAGTTTTGAGTTGCCTGCATAAATACTTAATATTTTTATGTTAGTACGGTGTACTGTAAAACTTTTCAGGCCATTCAAGTACAATCTGGTTTACTTAAAATATTTTTTAACCCATTAAGCCTTAAAACAAATAAGTTAAAAACAAATCATATTTGAAAAAACTTTTACTCGAATAAGTAATA